>LPNX011078819.1:75522-140091 GCA_001517045.1 Pseudotsuga menziesii
TCCTCCACCCCCACCCCTCCTCCTCCTCCTCCTCCTCCTTCTCCCCACTTGTTCTCCCTCCTCCTTTCTCCATGTACCTCCTCCCCCTCCTCCTCCCTCCCCTGTCCTCATCTGTCTTCCCTTCCCCATGGCCCTCCTCCCCTTTCCTCCTCCCTCCTACCTTACTCACGTTCCTCCTCCCCCCTCCTCCGTCATTGAGCTCCCTTGGGCCACCCTTAAGGGGCAACCCTTTTACACCCATGGGAGCTCAATGGTGGAGGAGGAGGGAGAGGCTAAGAATCATGTCTCCCATGAGGGGCATCCCTTTGGCTCCCAACAGAGCTTAACAACAAAGGAAGAGGGGGGAGGAGGGTTGCAAGAAATGGAGGAGGAGTGGGGAGGAGGGAGGAAGAGAGGAAAGGAAGGCCATAGGGAAGGGAGGAGGGAGGGGCAGAGAGGAGGGGAATGGAGGAGGATAAGGGGGGAGGAGGGTCATGGGGAATGGAGGAGGGAGAAGGTGGGGGCGGGGAGGAGGGACGCGAGTAAGGAAGAAGGGAGGAGGAGGGAGGATAAGAGGGGAGGAGGGCCACATAAAACGGAGGAGGGAGGAAGGAAAAGGGAGGGACAGGAAAAAAAATTAATATAATGTTTTGGGTGGGTGCATAGGGGGTTAAGGGGTTAAAAATGCTTTTTTTAATATTGTTTTAAATTTAACGTTGAGTGGGTTCAGGGGAGGGTTTATGAAAAATTTATTTATATTTTTTTAATGTAATGTTGTTTGGGTGGGATGGAATTGAGGGGTTAGGGGGTATAATATTTTTTCAAATTTTTTTTGATGTAATGTTGTAGGGGGGTTTTAGGGGGTTAAGGAGGGGATTTTAATTTTTTTGAAATGAAACGCTTTTTTAATATAATGTTATGGGCGTTAGGGGTTTTTTTTATATTTTTATATTTTTTTAAATGTAATGTGGGGGTGTTTAAATTTATTATAATAATAATAATATTAATAATAATAATGTTGATGTTAGGGTTAGGGGTTTTCGTTAATTTTTTTAATTTGTTTTTAATGTAATATCAATGTTAGAGTTAGAGGATTTAGGGAATTAGGGAGGGTTAAATTTATTTATTTTTTAAATGTGATGTTATGGGGGGTTTAAGATTTTGTTATTCTTATTAAAATGTAATCTAAGGGGGTTTAGGGGGGAAGGGGGGTTTATTTTATTTTTATTTTTATGTAATGTTGATGTTAATTTAACAAGGAAGTAACTTTATTGGTAAGATATTTGCACTATATTATCAATTTTTTGAATTTATAAATCAATTTTTTTTTTAATGATCAAACATCACTAAACCCCATTTTTTCGGATGGTACCCAAGGTAAACCGTCGGCCTTGATTATGGGACCTAACCCAGTGGGGATGTCAAGTGGGGACATCGAGTGAGGACCTAGAATAACCACCCAAGTCACATAAGACCTTCTGCTAGCATAAACAACTCTCAACCACTTGAGCTAACCCAGTGGGATAAATTTATAAATTGATTATATTTATTGATAAATTAAATAAATTATTTTCTATTTTTGTTATAGAAAATAGCCTAATATTCGTATCTCTAGCAATGATCCATTTCTAAGTGATATTGAAAACATACATCTTGCAACTTGGACAAAAGATGAGACTTATGAATCTCTTTTAATCAATGAAAAGAGTGAAGAAAAATATAGTTAGATGTTGACTTATAATGTCATGGTTAAAAAATTAACTTATGAAGAAAGAGATTTGAAAGGGGTGACTATAAACATCTATCAAAATCCACAAGCATTGATTAATTATCCCATAGATACATTTTCAAGATAATGTGATTGGTTCTTAGATTTGTTCTTGGGTTCAGGTAAAAACTTTGATATTACATATGAAAGCATATTTCAAGTTTTATTGGGTTTTTTATTCTTCATTAATTATTTTTTTAAAGTATGCTTCATTATGCTATTTAACCTAATTACTTTTTTTTGTTTTTGGTGATTAGGTAGAACAATTACATGTTCCTTATAGGAAGGAAGAAATTGCATATCCATTGACAATGACCCACTACAATGCAATTACATCAAGCAAAGAATTAATGTTACTCAAGTTCTTCTAGATGAATTGCAAGAAGTTGGTTTGAAGAAAGGAGAGTTTAGTGAAACACTTGTGGTGAAGATGTTAAAAGAGCCTCAACCCCCATCAAGAGGAATGTTTGGAAATTAGCACTTTGGGCATCTTGCAGACATAGAAGACCCAATAAAGTAGGACATTGATGTCACTGAAGAAAGCCAACCTCCAAAAGCTTCCAATTTTGATGAAAAATTTGGGTTGCATGATATTGTTGATTAGTTTCATGTCTTGAAGAATATGTCAAATTTGACAACTTTTTGATAAGATATTTTAGTAATGTTTTGACTTTCAAACTTAATTTTAGAAATAAAATTTCTACATATAATGTTTTAATGTTTTTAATATGTTATTTACAAATATATAGTTTTTCATGAGTTTATGTCAATCATCAATTTTTTGGAAAATAATATGAAATAGTATCCTTTCATACCAAAAATATTCGAATATCCATTGAAAATGGTTTTAAATGTCTCTACTTTCTTAAAATTTTTACAAATTTATCAATAAAAATGTATTTTTTCCATAAAAATAAAAATTGCAGAATGTATATGTTTTTCCTTATAACTTGCTTCTAGATGTATGTTATTTTGTTAAATTTCTAAAAAACACACTTGAAAATAGAAATTAATTTTTTCTTGCCACAAAGATAATTTAAAGGCCCAAAAAATGCCTCAAAATGAAAATGTGTGATATGTGATACACGTATCAACATTTTTTCAAATGGAGGTAATAATAACTACTAAAATTAGGAGAGAGAAAAAGGAGAAGTGTATCGAGTCCTCATTTCATAGTATAAGTGGTTATAAATGTGGTCACTAGGAAGCAAGTGTCTTAAGTCCTAAATGCAATTCTTCTAGAGCTCTAGAACTATGGTTAGGGGAGGAAATACTTGTGGATCATGCCCTAAATGCTACTTCTTGAGCTCAATTTCCATGAACAACACTTGCAAAACATAACACAATCCCTCTATATGGGTTCTTTGTCATCAAAATTGGATATGGATTCCATTAAGATAATTTTCACATCAATGTGTTATAGCTCAAATGGACACTTACTTGTCCATGACAATAGTTCAAAACACTTTCACTGAAGTTGTTATATGAATTTGACTCATAATAGTACAATTTCATCCACCATTGAGATTAACCCACACATGTGAGTGTTTTTGAAAAGCCAACATAGATCCATTTAAATTTTGAATTCCATATCTATAAGCATGTAGAAGGATCAAATCCCTTAAGGTGCAATTCTCAATTACAATAATTATATTTTAATAACATGAGAAAAAAATCCATAATAAATTATATTACTAGAAAAAAAATTTATTATTAATTATTGCTAAAAAAAATTTATACTCTTAAATAAAGTATATTAACATTTTTATTTAAATTTCATGTGAACTATCTTATCCATCATTGCATTATATACAATTCCGTAAGGTTCACACTTTAATAACAATAATCGCATTATTCACTTTTTTTACACAAGTTCTTCCTCAATAATAACATTAAATGTCTACCATTAATAACAATGACTTTACTTATCATATTGGTTTTTCATGTAAATATCAGGGTTTTGGGGTATGTGTAATATATTTCACACAAAGTTTTTACTCATTAATCAAACAAAATTTCCATAAAATATGGAAATATTTGTTTATATCTAATTATGGCATTCAAACAATAACACATCATTGCTTGCACGAGGACTTTACTTAGTGAACCTCTCACATAGCACGTGCAATCATGTGATATTAAAGAATATCCTTAATTTCGAGAGATATTGACCCAAACTCTTTTTTTTGAAACCCCCTCCCAATACTTAAAACCTCCTCCCCACCCCTTTTTATACCTCAATTCTTATAAACCACCCTACCCACCCCCACCTTAAACCCCTCATCCCCCCAATACCTGCAATATATTGGTTTGATTTTTGATAATTTTAAAACCCACAATATGAACTAACGTGATAGGATATTGGTCAACAAGTAAAGTCTCCATGATTGCTTGAGATGTTTAAACTGGAATTTTGGTTGAGATGTTTAAATTAAAATTTACTAATAACTTTACTTATCATATTGATTTTTCATGTAAATATCAAGGTTTTGGGGTATGTGTAATATATTTCATACAAAGTTTTTACTCATTAATCAAACAAAATCTCCAATATTTGTTTATATCTAATTTAGCATTCAAACAATAACACATCATTGCTTGAGATGTTTAAATTGGAATGAGATATTTACTATGGAGATAAATGTCATTCGAATATAATTGTTTAACATGGGAAATGTTTAAAAAAACACATGTTATAACATAATGAGTCAATAGGTCATGATGACTAGTAATAAAATAATTCGTAATAGTATGTGAAAACATGAAAAAGGTCAAATAAATTATCCAATAAATTATCCTTTATTGTAAGACGATCCTTATTTCTCCACTAAGGAAGGAAAATATTCTCGGAGTTCTTGACTGACAGATCTCACTATGCTCCCCTCACCTCGCCTCTATTGGATTTATAGGATGAAAGATCCAAAGTTGCTTCCCTGAGTCGCCTCAAGTGAACTTATTGAATGACATCGAACACTCCTCCCCTCCCCTATCCTTAAATGAGAGGTCCAAGGGTGCTCCCCTCACTCCCTGGATTGGACTTATTGATGAGAGATTCAATCGTGTTCCCCTCACTAGAGTTGTTGAATAAAAGATCAAAGAGTGCTCCCCTGACTTGTCTGGATTGGAGTTATTGAATGAGATATCCAAACGATGGTCCGCTCACTCAATTTATTGAACAAGAGATCCAACCATTCTCTGCTCACTCACCTAGAATCAATTTATTGAATAAGAAATCCAACAATGCTCTGCTCAATCATTTAGAGAGTTCTTAAATGAAATATCTAGCGGTTCTCCTTTCCTAAACTTATTGAATAAGAGATCCAACTGTGCTCACCTCAAACAACTCGGGAGCGTGAAAAGTCTCCTCACTCACCTTGGGAGAGTGAAAATTCTGGCCTAGATTGGAGTTATTGAATGAGATATCCAAACGATGCTCCCTTCAATCAATTTATTGAATAAGAGATCCAACAATTATCTGCTCACTCACCTTGAATCAATTTATTGAATAAGAAATCCAACAATGCTGTGCTCAATCACATAGACTAGAGTTCTTAAATGAGAGATCCAGCGGTTCCCCTTTACTAAACTTATTGAATAAGAGATCCAACAGTAGTGAGTTAGATCCAACTGTGCTCACTGCTCACCTCACTCAACTCGGAAACGTGAAAAGTCTCCACACTCCCCTCGCGAGAGTGAAAATTCTGGCCTTAAGCGCCCGCCCGGTGCCCATCACCTCATGAAATAGATGTTTTGGGAGTTACAGAAACGTTTCGAACCTAGACTCTCCACGCTAAACCTCTCTCGGGTTGCAATCGTCTCATTGTCGTTTTGGTAACCATTAACTTTCTGTTATTCTTTGATTTTTTTTTATTTTTGATGTGATGCCATGCAGCCTTCGCTGCTCCTGAACATCGACCCTACAGGCCCAGAGTGAACCTTGAAAACAAATAAGAAGTCAATGCTTTAATTTAACAAATGACATCAAAGTTAAAAGTACAAAGTCAATGTATTCACTTAAACAAATGGTACCAAAGTTAACGAAATGCAGAAGCAAAACAAAACAACTTTCCTTGCTTGTACTCCACTCGACACTAAATATGAAACAACGACAAGCTAAACAACCATGGTTTTAGATATCATACTTAAACTATACCGAGACTTGCAGAGGATTCATCCAATCCTTCTTTCTTCCTTTAAGAATATCCAACATTTCCCACCGCCCAGCCCCACGTAAATATATAATGAGTGCCTTTGAAGAATTGTTTTCGAACTTCATGAAGATATAAATCTACCTCTATTCGTATCTATATATCAACTATGTCTGGATGATATATTCCAACATATACATAGCGCCATTTCTTTACTCAACTTAGTAGCAGAAGCTGCAGAACTGTTCTTCTTCAATATGGCACTTAGAATTAAAGAGGCCTGGAGGGTGCTGCTGTTAGTAGTTGCAGCGTGCAATTTCATTGGATCAGGATTAGGTCGGGCCAATGCATTGACACTACTAAGCAAGGATTACTACAAACAAACGTGCCCAAGTGCAGAGACTGTAATAAGGGATACAATACGCAATGCTACTAAGTTTGACCCTAAAATCCCTGCACGCATTCTACGAATGCACTTCCACGATTGCTTCATTCGGGTATTTGCACTATATTTTGATATCTGTTAGGGTTTCAAGGTATTTTGATATATGTTAGGGTTTCAAGGTATTTTTATTTAAATGGGTATAGTTGGTTATTGGCATTGGCATAAATGCTTGCAGGGATGCGATGCGTCTGTGCTGCTAGACTCTACTCCTAGCAATCAAGCAGAGAAAGACGCACCACCCAACGTTTCACTCAGAGCTTTTTACGTTTTAGATGATGCCAAGTCGAAGCTGGAGTCCGTTTGCCCACAAACTGTTTCCTGCGCTGACATTCTCGCAATTGCTGCCAGAGATGTTGTAGTTCTGGTAATATATGATCTCCTCAACATATAAACAATAACCATACTACGCTCATGTCTAATGACAATGTAGAAATGTATGTATAATTGAAATATTAATTTTACAGGCCGGGGGTCCACAATGGGAAGTTCTGAAAGGACGAAAGGACGGACTGATCTCCATGGCAAATGATACAAAGAACTTGCCAGCGCCAACCTTCAACGTTTCTCAGCTCATTCAAAGTTTTGCCCTCCGTGGACTGTCTGTTCTTGATCTGGTCGTACTGTCAGGTAAATGGAATAGCTCCCTTCTTTTTATACTCAACATTACAATAGATTTAGCTTTACTCATTCCGACTGACCTGATCCTCAACCCATTATATCGATACTTCTGTTCAAACACATAAACAGATTTTTTTTCCTCGACCAATTCTATAACCTGATTGCTGCATAACCACTCTCAAAATTACAAGAATCAGCAATTTAATTTCAATGCATTATTATTGATATAAAACGATATATTAGAAATGAATTATTCACATTATATGATTCTTATGTTAATAAAGCAGTCATAGCTAGAGAGGTGACTTCAAGATTAAGACAACATATAAAGTTCTAAAGGACATGATAAATAATCCAATACAGTGCAGAATAAATGAAGACTTAAAATGGGTTCATCTCTATAAACACCTCATATATCTACAAAATGATAAACAAACAACGATATAATATTTTAAATTTTTTAATATTTTCTTTTTATTAAGTAGTCTATATTAAATTAAGTCGAAATGAGATAACAATAAGAGCGCTAGACAAACCAGTCACAATGCAAGGTGTTTAACATAGTCAGTAAAGATTTTTTTATACTACTATTATGAAAAATACCCAAAACACCCATCTCAGCCATGACAAAGAAACTATCTATCCAATCATCATTTATGATTGGAATGACTTGCACCTCACATTCATGACAAGGGTTGCTTTTGTTGAAGCTGCTTGCTTATTTATGTGACAAAAAACCATCTCACTTAGGACAAAGAAACTATGTATCCTAGTATATAATTAAAAGTTATTCAAAATATTTTGATAGTTGCATATTATTTTATAATAAATTATATAATTATAAGTTTTTTAAAATATAAATTATATAATATAATTTCTATTTAAAAATAAATTTTTACCTTTTATATGAGTATAACTCAATACTAATTTTTTATTTATTTATTTAATTCAATACATAAATAATTTAATTAAAAAATATTACACAACTAAACAATAATCTTAATCTTAACAATGATATTTAAAATTGCAATAATATTTAATCCTTAACCATAATTCTTAATAATATTTAAACTTATTTATTTTCCATCTACCCAATTGAATATCTACCCAATTGAATACCACCATTTATATTTGTTGTACAACTTACTATTAATTAAAAAAAAATACATATAAATGTTTTTTCCATTGACATAGAATATTACTTGTACACTTGTTGACATATAAACATTATTTTATATCATTATAATTCCATTTTATATGCATAACTTATATATATTTATTATATTTTTTTATTTAATTATTATAATAATGATAATTAACTTCTTAAACCAATTTTGGTTTATGAGACCTTAAAAAATATAATACTTAGTTTACTTTGAAAGTTTGTATTATAACAAATACTATGAAGAGATGTCAAACCCTATTCACCATTGGAGTTTTGGGAATATACCAACTCCATGTTTGGCTATGTAGTTCATGAGAGTTCGTTTTAATCTTAGTGAGCTAGTTACTACTAAGAGAGATCTTCCAAGTTAAAATTAATGACCTCCTTATAGTATCTTAATTTTCTTTTAACTCCTTAATTTTCCTCACACCAAAATTTCTCTTTAAACATAGAAGTAATAATATTCTGTAAACATAGAAGTAATAATATTCTTGACATTATCAATGTTATGCAAAATATAGTTTTCATCAATACCTTAATGGTTTAACTAAATCATAGTCACACTTTTATAAAAAGAACAAGATAATGCTTATTACTTTAATTTTTGAAGTTATAAATTATAAACTACTTACTAATTTAGTTTAGATTTATATTAATTAAAATACAAATTAAGAAAGAAAAAAAAACTGCTTTGGTAAGTCTGCTTTGTAGGTTAATGGAAATTAAATTGAATTGTGAATTGCCATTAACAGGTGGGCATACATTGGGCTTCTCTCATTGCTCATCCTTTGAGAGCAGGCTCCATAACTTCAACACTACATTTAAGGTGGATCCAACAATGGAGCCACAGTTTGCACAGAACCTACGTACGGTGTGCCTGCAACCTAACAACAATCGTAGCGCAGGGGCCTTCCTCGATTCCACGGCCAACAAGTTCGACAATGCATACTTCAAACATTTGATTGAAGGAAAGGGAGTGTTTGGCTCCGACCAGGCACTGTTTCTGGAGAACCCAACCAAGACAATGGTCAAGAGATTCGCAAGGGATGAGAATGCTTTCTTCAAAGCATTCCAAACATCAATGGCAAAACTGGGCAGTGTTGGAGTTATGACCAGCGGGGGTGAAGTCCGATTGAATTGCAGAAAAGTGAATTCTTGAACAGGAGTGTTATGGGATTATACCCTCCTCTAATTCGTTTTCATTTTATATGTTGCAAGGACTGTTATCAGACTATTCTCTGTTTGGAGATATAGAGTATCATGCATTTATGTAAACAATAAATTGTTTCATACCTCAAATGATTTTCAAGCAAAACGAAAATATCTGACATTTCCATAGTTTATTTCATATGTGGTGAAATTTTAAAATTTCCGACGTTGTTTATGAACCCTCCAACGATCGAACCTTCAAAAATATGGAAAAAACAGATTTATAGGGAATGAGCCAAAAATTTAGCAGTTTATATTCAAGGTTGACAAAAAAAAAAAAAAATTCACTATTTAATTAGAATAACAAAAAAAATTGCATTCCTTATAAAATCTACATTGCTAATAACTTGACGTTCTATTTTCAATATTCTTTACTGGTTCTATTTTTCAATATTCTTTACTCGTTCTATTTTATAGATCTTACACAGTTTCTTTTTGCCTTACTTATATCTTGGGATTTCATCTCAAGAAGTAATTTTGCTTTTTTAATATATTTTTTTTAAATAATAATTATTCAAGTAGTTTAAAAATTTTTAGGATTTGGACTGATAGTAATTTTATCTTGAAATTTATTGTTTTTATATTTTTGTAAAATTGAAATTTGAGTTTGTTTAATGGAAATTTTGATAGTAAAAATGGATTCAGTTTGTTTAACGGAAATTTGAGATTGTTTAATGTTTTTTATTTTTGTCGCACACAAAATTCCAAAACTTGACAGCTATAAATAAAATTTTAAAAATTTCCTACCAATATTTTTTTTTAAGTATACTAAAAAAATCTAACTATTTCAAACCAAATAATATTAAAAAGTTTCTATTATTTTATTATTCACATCCGAACACTTTTCCATACAAAAAAACTAACTTTCTATTAATTATTAATTATGTATTATGTATGTTATATATGTTTTTTAATTAATATCTATATGATAAAATGCTTTCTAATTCCCAAGCTATGTTTTTTAATTAATATCTATATGATAAAATGCTTTCTAATTCCCAAGCACTAAACATTTCCATATGCAAAACCTAACTCTTAATTTAATTTAATTTAATTTGTTTTAAAACTAGTATTCATTTTTTTAATATATTGATGAACATTATTTAACAGCATGCTAATTATCTTCTTAATTTTATTACATATGTACATGTCATACAATTTCATTTCTTTTTACTTAGTTACACGGAAGGTGTTATTAAGGGGACAACTCTACTCAATTTTTCGTCGTCTGTCCATGGTGAATGAGGAGCCACCCCCTGTTTTGTATTTATTTCTCTGTCTGGTCTGTTTCCTGTTAGTTGCTGCTATATCTCGCGCAGGTGTTGTGCAGGTGTCCCTCGCATCCCGTAATCTGTGACGGCTCTGAAATATTAGACACTGGCACTCTACTCAGCTCTATAACATGATCCTGTACGGCGGCCGATGGGCCAAGTGCTTGTAATGTTGCCCGACATCCGACATCTTAGCTCGCATGCACATTATAAACTAAATAGAAAACTATGGCGACTAAGGAGAAGATCGCAAATCGCAAGTATGATCTCTTGCCTAGAGAACCCAACAAGAACACGTTCAAGAAGATGGAAGCGGTGGCTATCTAGGGCATAGCGGGCACGCCCCACTCGCGCGTCTATCTGGTCTGTGGAACTAGAGACAAAAAAAGATAGCTGAGAATGATCGCCCCAGGATCACATATAGCAAGACCCCATGGGCTCGGCTTGAATTTCCCCAGCGTCTCGTTAGCTAGAACAAATTCAGGGAATGTAGCAAAGCATCTATCTCGTCGATCAAATCCATCGTGATGTATACTATGTAGATTCCTGAAACTATAAGAACGATGCTTACTATGTAGTGCCTGAAACGATAAGAACGATGCTTACTATGTAGTGCCTGAAACGATAATGAAAATAGCCCCTTCGAATCGAATGGTGAACTGAACCTCTTGCTCCATCTGAAATCCCTCGTGTATCTCCATGGTGATGCGGTACTATCTGTAGCAGGAAGAGAATCCAAAAGATGGGCTCTAGAGTTTCTAGATGTAAAATTGTAATGCTCAGTTTCCAAATCTAAGCCTATGCATTGCTGTCCTGTATCCTCACATTCCTGAAAATGCAGATTATCATGCGTTATACACTATTTCTAGAACCAGTGTGTTGTAGCTGCAACTTTTTCTCAAATTTCTAAAAATTTTGGACCTTCCTTTTTATTTTGTCTAGCAGGTTTGTTGATTTCTTTTGTTTAATTTCTTTAAATCTGTCTTGGAAGTCCACTTTTCTCTACTTAAGAAATTGATCGTTTGAAGTCTGAAGCTCAGTCAACTATTTTTTCTGCCGTTTCAGGAGTTGAATGATCTAATACTACTGTCTTCCTCGCGGATACCGCAAAAACCGTGGAGTTTATGTTTTATTTGAAAACTTAACTTTTGATTGTTTGATGATTTTTCTTATCGCTATCGGAAGTATGTTGATGTTTGATTCGGGGCATTAGTTATCTATGCCGCCGACGTTTCGGAAGGGATACGATGAACGTCCCGACAGTAAGTTCTTATTCTCACTGATTCCGTGGTCTTATTGTTCAAACCTTTTTCGATGACTTTGTTTTTCTTTTCTTTGTCGAAATGTTTTTTGTTAAGCGATCTGAGGTTTAGTCTTCTACGAAGCCGTCGTTGCAGAAGGCTTATCGTTTGTATCGACGACACTACGGAGTAGATTGTGTCTTGAAGTTTCGATGTCCCAATCTCCGGCATATGAACATCACAATGATAGTGCTCGGCATAGCCGACATTGCAGCGACGCTTAGGATTATTTTGCCGACATTGCGGTAAGGTTTAGGTTTTTCTTGCCCCTTAGCGTGTAAATTTTCCAATCGTCGACGATTTTTTGTTGTCACAGAACGTGTAGTCCTTCTGTTACCCGTCATTGTGGCTACGTAGTGAACTATCTGCCCGATGCTTAGTGCTTCTGCCTGTCGATATGGGTTTTTCCCGCTGGCGAAGTTTTTTACCGTCGTCTCTTTTACCGAAGGTTTATATATTGAGGCGGGGTATTATTTTATTCTTATCCTGGTGGAAAAAATCGCGTCTTCTTCGTCCTTGTCGAATCGAGCTGTACCACTGTGCCCAGCTGTCCGATTTCCATTCGATTGGCTTACTATCATGGAGGTTTTTGGGTCGTCTCTCCAACTGCACAACTTTTCTGTTAGGTAGGCCAACCACAGTCTTTTCTTGTTTGATTTTATTTGTCATTTGGGAACTAGGGTCTTCCCCTGGTTAGGTTTTCTTGCAGTTGTGTAGATCAACCATTTAGAATGTATTTATCCTCGCGGCGTGAGGCATATCAGTTAGTTGGGTAGTTTTGGCAGTGGGGGTTTCTTGAGCCTGTGTTTTGAGTCGTTATGGATGCTCTATCCCGTTCTGAAAGATTAGGTAGTTGGTGCAGACAAGCGTTACGTTGTCTGAATTGACTATTTCGGGGTTTCTTATGGCTGTCCGAGGGGGAGTTTTTCAGTTTTCATATGCTTTTACCTTATTTTCGGTCAAGTTGGGGAATCCCGCAATGAGAGCACTGTATAGGGTCTCACATTCGATGATTAGATGTACTGATAGGGTGGTTCATTATTAGATTAGCTGAGATTCTGTTGTCAATATTCATGGCATCTAATGGAGAATCAGCAGTAGGAAAAGTTAATGTCAACGTTTCAAGCCAAGCGCGGCTCATCATTAGGACATTGCGATGCCTGAAAGATTACTCATCTTTCAAAGGTGTATTAATACAGGAAAAACTCAATCCGGATGGAAGATTACTCATGTTTAGTGAAGAGTTAGAATGCGGTCTGGTTTAAATGATGTATTTTCTATCAGGGTTTCATTTTAGTGCAAACAGTGGACTAAGAAGATTTATTTTACCTTGTCATTTTCTTGTATGCATTAATACTCTGTATAGTTTATCTGTGAGAATGCATATGGAAGAGGTGAATAGGTTGTTACAGTTTTTCTTCATTATTGAAACACTAACTAAAAGCTCAAATGGTCTAAGAACATGTGGTGTTTATGACATGGTAACTATTTCAAAGGAGATATGTCTAAAAGACAACAGAAGAAGGCTCCTATTGTAGAGGGAGAACCAGAGGTGAAATTCATCACCAAGGTGGAATACATATATGAAGATACCAAGGCTACCACCGGAGTTGAACCGGACTATAAATGGGGTGAGATATACAGGATTATTGCAAATCAGAATGTGCTTGATGCAGGATTCGAAGAGCTGACTATATATGCAAACATCGAGAAATCATCTCTTATGAAAGTAGCCATGAGACTTGAGTTGTTCCCATGCTCAAAGGTGATCGATTGGATTCTTCCTAGGGCAGATGTAACTACAATGATCCTAGAAAATACTGCCAAATAGGGATATGCTGCATTTAGTCCTGCTTATGTCTCAATGGCATATCACCTGCCTCTTGCTCAAATTTACTTAACTGAAAGCTGGTTGAAAGAGACAAATTTGGACCTGGTTGAAATAGTTAAGAGGATGATGATACTAGGGAAGAAATTTCAAACTAGGCCATCAGGAGAATATGATACAGCCACTCTCCGGACCCCTTATAGATTTATAACACTAATGCTTAATAGAATTTTTGGGAGAGCTCATGGAAAATGCTTCAAATTGGGATGGATACCAATTATTTTTTATGTGGCCACTCAAGGAACCATATTCAATTGGGCAAACATAGTGTCCAATAGCCTCTCAGCATGCATATCTTCAGCCTTGGGAGGAGTGTCACAGAAGAAGTCAGAGTTCTACATGAGCTCTATCCTGGTTGATTGTATACTTTGTACCCAATCTTTTCCATCCTTGAGGTGTAATTAGGATTGGGATAGGACCCCGGTATGCACTGCATACAAATTAATGTGGGAACACAAATACTATAGCAACTATAGAGAAGTATGTGGGCACTTAATCATGCCTTTATACACTCTAATTTTCCTAGCATAATGCAACTACATGTCCAAGGATGCGTTCAAAGTCATTGAAGAATATGGGAGTTACTATTTGACTGAAGAAGGAATGTATATCAGAATGTATGGTGGCTCCAAGGCACCTTCTCTGCTCCCTAAATATGCCACTGATTATTTGCTGCATAAAGAAGTAGTTAGACAGGTATATCTTGATGGTGTAGGGAGTTTCTTGTTCAAACATAAGAAGGCAACATTTCCTGCCACACCTTCTTGGCTAGGGAGTTATAAGTATTCTAAGGTAAAACAGACTGTAGAATTTGTGTAGGAGCTGGAGCACTTCCATTTTGGTGAGATGAACTTTCACAGGAATGACTCCAAAAATAAGGTTGCGGAGCATTGCAAGGAAGCAAATGTTCATTTCAAATACACAAATTTTTGGGACAAAGATGAAGAAATCTTCAGAAATGCAAAGAATATGACTGCCTTAAAGAAGAGATTTAAACAGAAAATCACCATTGTGGGCGGAAAGGGAAAAACTACACAGAAGAAAGTTGAAGAAGAAGAAGCCAAAAAGAGGAAAGAAGATGCTAGAAGATTAGCACAAGAGGCAGAAAGATGGCTAAAGAATGAAGAAGAAGAAAGAAAGAGAGTTGCAGAGGAAGCATCAACGAAGAAAGAGGAGGAGAGAAAAAGAAATGAAGAAGCAGAGATAAATAAAAGACAAGAAGAAAGTCTGAGATTGACAGGATCTAAAAAATATCAGCATACTACTAACCCGATAGATACACAGGAAGAACATGATCATACAGATCAAGGGCATGGACAAGATAATCTTGATTCCCAGGAGCCTGTTGCAACTTCTGGCATCTCTCAAGGTCAAACTATGTTTTCTAGAATGAATTTGATACCTTTCCTATAGAAAGAGGGGGAGGAGATACCTGATTTCAACACCATCTTCTATGACAAAGAGAAGAAAAGGATTGTCAAAAGAACTGAGAAAAAGGTTGAAACAGGAGGACAATCAGGAAAGATGATAACTGATAAGACTTTGGTGTATGGAACATATGCAAATTAGAGATTGACAACAAGAGCTTGGGTAGCACTAACCCAAGCTACTGAAGATAATGTAGATAGGCTGATGGTGGATATTGAGCAATCCAAAAAGAATGCAACTCAATTAAAAGGGACACTGAAGAAAGAGAGAGATGAAGGCCATAAGTTGAAGAGGAAATTTGAGGACATGCAGAATGAAGTGAGGACTTCAAAGACAAAACTCTAGACTCTACACGCAAATAAGATGACTTTAGAAGTTTCTGTAGAGAAAACAAAGAAAGATGCTCAAAACAGCTTGGCAGAATTACAAAAGCTGCAGCTAGAGCATCAAGTGCTAAAAACTGAGAAGACTGACCTTCATGTATCCTACGAAACTCTAAGTGCAGAGAAGGTCCAGCAGCAAAACAAGGTCATTGAGTTAGAATCAGAGAAAGCTGCCACTAAAGAAAGAGAGAAACAATATCAAATGCAGGTAGCAGTTTTGGAGGGACAGAATGCTTCATTGACAGTGTAACTAAAAGATGCTATGGAACAGAAGACGGAAGTACAAACTTTGAAAGAATATGTTCTAGCTCAGAGGAAGAAAATCCACCAACTACAAGTGTGTATTGAGAAAGAAAGGTGTAAGATTGTGCAAATAGATAGCAGATTAGAAGAAATCTTCGACACCACTTCGCATTTTGTAGACAGATCTCAAGATATTTTGGAGGTCCTGACAGGAAGGATAGTATGGATAGAAACAAATGAGGAAACCCCTACAGAGCTACCAACTAAATATCGACACAGTTTAAAGCAAGATTATGACTTATTGGAGTTTGCAATAAATACTTCGGAAGAATTCAAGAAGACTGTAAAGAAAATGAAAGGATTATGTGCTAACTACTACAGAAGAATGATGGTCACATACAATAGATGCTAGGTTTCTGTAGATAAAATACTGGATGCAATACCAGAACATGAGTTTTTCATAGAAAAACTACAGAACAGGTATCAGGAAGACGAGCAGGAGATCCAACAAGTCAAGGATATGGATGAACAAATTCTGAAGCATGTAGTAGCTCATGCAGCAGTAAGCATCCACTTACTTGAAGATCAGCTGCGCTTGAGTCCGGCGAGAATAGAAGTAGTTAAGAATTAGGCTTCTAAGTATGAGCTAAATATATGTTTCCTTGAACCCTCCAATTTTGAAAGCATAATAGCAGAGGCCCAAGCATGGAAAAAGTTCATTAATGACCAAGCGGGCCCCTCTTCATAACGTGTTCTCTTAATTTTTGTTTTAAATCTAATATATTGTGTAAATTATGACCACTCACTACAAGACAAAATTTTGGGATTGAAACGTTGGGGGAAGCCCAAAATTCATTTGGGGGCAGCCCAAAGGTTTTGTGTTTTTCTATAAATATAGGAGAGTTAGATGTAGAAAATGGAGCTTTCCCAAGCAATTTTCGAGAGTATATTGTAAGAAGAACTATTTCGTTTTGCAATAAAGAATTACAAGTTTCTACTGGAGAAAGTTTGGTGGAATGTTTCAAATGCTTTGCTATGGATCAGTTGAATGTGAACTATTTCATTTTCAGCTTATGTCTATTAACTATGAGATCGTTCTAACTCATTGCATTACTGTTATGTTATGAATGTCTAATAGTTTATTCTATGAAATTTCCACTGTGAGTAATGAAGGTTATCATAAGCAATAAGCTATCTTTTTGTCGATGTTTTTATTAATGTTCATGTGTTCTGAAATAAGCATCAACTATCTGTAATTGTTCATAATACATGTGCAGAAATACATTACTCATTATCAACTATTAATTTTTCTCCCTGGGGATAGGTTAGTTAGTTGTAGTTACTTTTCTGTTTGTTTGTGATTTAGATACGAGAGAATTAAGACGAGAGGTAAGAACCTACGCATCATGTTGTGACACTCCTCGTTATCTCTGTCAATCTGCATTTTAGATAGGCACTTGCACATCATAACTTAAACACAAAAACTAAAAATATATATGGTGGATCGGGTCGTAACCGATAAAACCTTTAATTTGTTACTTGACATGCAGTAGCTGGACCGTAAACCAGATGGATTCCCCATACCAAACAGTAGTGGGCTAGTTGGGAACGTTTATTGGGGAGAATCCCTAACTGTTGTTACATGCGATTATATAGGCCTCAACAGTTTTTGGTGCTAGAAGGAGGGCCACCAGTGCATGGCTGGCCAAGGAAACTCATTTCCTTGAAATTACTCCACTGGTGACAGTTATGAAAGTAGTTTGTTTCACACATACACCCCTGAATATAAAGAGAAAGGGTATCTGTATCCTATAGGTAACAAAGTGGTTGATGATTTAAGAAGAATCACTAGGGGATATGCAAAAAAGATTGGAGGATTACCTATCATTTCTGTCTTACCTAGAAGAAAATATCAAAAGAAAGATCGCCATAAATTAGAAGATCTAGTGTTGGTAGAAGACCTTGAAGAGCTAGTAGAAGCAGCCCTACAGGAATTTGACCAGCCTTTGAATAAATTGGGTCCAGATTCACCTAATTGTTCACCTTGTCGGACCCCTGTTCAGTTACCACCTCATTCTCCACTCAAAATCATGGATCGTGTGAATTCAAACCAACCAAATCCACCATCTGCTTGGAAGGCTAGGTCACCTTTAAATCTGGAAGCTCCCTTGCATGATTTGCCTCAAGATTTTGACAAAATGTTGCCTAAGTTTGACCCAAGTGAAAAAATTCAAGTCGATGATCATTTGCAAATTTTTTACTTGGCTACAGAAAAACTACGAGTAGGAGAGCATGAAGATGTGGTTTGTAGATTGTTTCCACACACCCTGAAAGGAGAAGCAACCTGATGGTATTTTTCTCATCTTGCAAATTCAATCATAGACTGGGACACATTTGAGAGAATATTTATAAGTAAATATGCAGTTTAGAAAACTCATGTAGCTTTAATGAAAGGTTTATGTGCTTTAAAGAAAGAAAGGAAGGAAAAGGTGCATAATTTCACTCAAAGATTTGCTGCTTATCTAAAAAAAATTACTGCAGCTGATAACCCATCTGAAAAAGCTCTGATTGAATATTGGACTTCAGCTTTAGTGCCTAACTTGGCCATGTTTGCTAAGATATCAGTCAAACCTACATTATCGGAAACCTATGAAGAATATGAGAGGGTAGAGGATGAGATGGAGAGCATAGAAAATTATCTTACACAGTCGGAAGAAAAAACTTTTGGTAAGAAACCTTTATTACTGACTAAGCCTAAGGATGAGAAATCACAGGATTTTGAAGGGATGGTGAAGATGATGTAGAAGCTATCCAACAGAGTAATAGATTTGGAAAAAGAAAAGGAAGCTAATAAATCATATAAGCCTTACTATAAAAGGAGGGAGGACAACAATCAATCTAAACCACCTCCACATAGTCCTACAACAATGAATTTAACTGATGTAGGCATGGATAATTTTTGTACCTTTCATCAGCAGTTGCATTCTAAGAGGAATTTCCCCCAATGAATAAATTCTATGACATTGGTGATGAATTAGTTATTGGACTCCAAACTAACAGAAACTGATAAGGAGGAAGAAAATGACAATCAATTCATAGAAAAACAAGAGGAGGATGCTCTGGTTTTATGGGACTATGCTTCAATGTTTGATACAAAAGAGGAAGGTTCTCTAAAACAAGAAGAAACATCAGAAACCAATGTGACAACAAGAAGTCAGAGTTTGTTAAAAGAAGACAATTCAATACTTCTGAAGATCAAGAAACTTCAAGAAAATATGAAGAAGGTACATAAGAACACTACAACTGATAAAATAGTTGAATTTACCATTACAAGTCAATATCCTAAGAAAATTAACATGTATGTTAAGCCTATTGAAAACAAGGTTGATAATGTCAAGAAGAATCTCAAAACACTTGAGATGGGGTATGATATTGTGGAAGACATTAAAAAGGCTAAGGAAAATATCTTATTATTTGAAATGTGTAATGTACCTCAACAGAAAGAAAAATTGTTAAAAGCACTTGAAGTACCAGAGGAAGAGTTACCCACTAACAACCAACCTAAAGAAGAAGTTGGTGAAGTAAGTGTGGGAGGTAAGTCTGAGTTTAGAACCCCGCCATTTCTCCTAACTTTTGAGATTTTCAACTATAATGTGCACAATTGTTTAGTAGACTCGAGGGCATCAGTCAATGTTATGCCACTTTCAGTATGCAAGAGAATTAATGGACAACCTAAACCATCCACTTGGCAAGTTATTCAATTAGACAGGACAGCTGTGAAAGTAGTCGGGGAAATGGAAGATGTCCTGATTCGCTTATCTGCAAATGAGAAGGTATGTCAATACATTGATATTGTAGTTGCAGACATTCCAAATGCTTATGGAATTGTTTTGAGTTGAGACTGGTCAGCAAGGCTAAATGGATACTTCGCATCAGATTGTTCACATCTGTGGTTACCTCAAAAGGGAAGTCCCAGTCATATAAAAATATTAAGAGAACCTCAAATGAAGCACAATGTTACTCAATTGGAGGGAAAAAATGAACCAGTGAATTGTGTGTTGGAAAATTACTTCATTGAATTAGAATCGGAAATTACCAAGCTGAAGAAGCCAACAATTTATCTGACACCCAGCCCGATCTCCTTCAATTTTCACGGGCTGATGAAATTGACTGTAAAATAGTAGATTTAGTTTTAGATGAAGGTTTTAATTCAAGTCCAGTAGAAGTAGATAGTTTTTGGGCCCCTTATTTTGATGGATCTAAAACACTGGAAGGATCGGGAGCTGGCTATGTCCTGATTGATCCAAAGAAAAATAAACATTTTCTTTCTTGTAGATTAGAGTTTGAATGTACAAATAATACAACCAAGTATGAAGCACTAGTTCAGGGACTGAAAAAGGCAATAGAACTAAAAGTGAAAAATCTGAAAGTATATGGAGACTCTGAAATTGTTGTTAAGCAAATTCGAAATAAGATACATTGTATTTCACCACATTTAAAAGCCTATCAAAATGAAGTTTGGTATTTGCTTATAAACTTTCATGCATTCAATATTGTATCCATTCCTAGATTAAAGAATGCAGCAGCTGATTTACTAGCTACCTCAGCTGCAAGGCTAGTACCTTCTAATAATAGATGCTCTATTGAATTACCTTTCAGGCCTTCTGTTCCAGATATGATCACCAATTTACAGGTTTTTGACGATGATCAACAAATTTTGGAATGCTTGATGAATGATGAGACATTTAAAGGAGCAATAATAGATGATGAAGAACATCAAGTAGAATTAAAATTTGGGAATTTTATTCCTAAGGGAGTCAGAACCTTGGAATGAATGTTTGACTTAAACAACAAGTTCAGAAAGCCAGCGAATGTCAAGACTCATAGCTCATCCTTGCAATTTGAGCTAATAAATTTGGGAACTAAAGCTGAACCTAGATATGTAAATTTGGGAAAGTGTTGTTCTCCGGGTGAAAGGAGTAAGTTCATTAGTCTATTCAAACAGTACAAAGATGTGTTTGCTTGGACATATGAAGAGATTAAAACATATGACACAAAGATTATACAACATGTCAACCTAGATATGTAAATTTGGGAAAGTGTTGTTCTCCGGGTGAAAGGAGTAAGTTCATTAGTATGTTCAAACAGTACAAAGATGTGTTTTCTTGGACATATGAAGAGATTAAAACATATGACACAAAGATTATACATCATGTCATCTTGATTAAAGCTGGAGTTAAGCCTTACCAACAGCCTTTAAGGAAGATGCATCCAAAGCTGGAACCGTTGATTCAGAGTGAAGTAAAAAAATTGTTGGATGCTAAAATTATATTCAAAGTTAGACATTCAAAGTGGGTTTCAAATTTGGTGCCAGTAAGAAAAAAAATATAGAGAAATCAGGCTCTTTGTATATTTCAAAAACCTCAATCATGCTTTGGATAAAGATAACTATCCAATTCCACCCATGGAACAAATATTGCAGATGCTTTCAGGTTCTGAATTATTTTCATTATTAGAAGGATTCTATGGCTATAATCAAGTATTAGTAGTTGAAGAGGATAGACTTAAAACTACATTCAGAACAAAGTGGGGAACTTTTGCTTACAGAAGAATGCCCTTTGGACTCATCAATGTTGGAGCTACTTTCTAGAGGGCCATGGATATAGATTTCCACGGTCTAATTGGCCGTAGTGTTGTGGTATATCTTGATGATGTCACAATAATTTCAAAAAAGAGAGAGGAACATGCATTCCATCTGAGACAAATTTTCGAGTGTTGTCGAAAATATGGGATTTCACTTAATCCTAAGAAATGCATGTTTGCAGTCATAGAAGGAAAGCTACTGGGTCACATTGTTTCTAAGAAAGGGATCTCCATAGACCCAGAAAGAATTAAAGCCATAGAACATATCCCTTTACCCCATAACAAAAAAGTTATGCAATCATTTATGGGGACAATTAATTTTGTGCGAAGGTTTGTACCAGATTTTGCTCAAGTTGTCAAACCTTTACAGCAGATGGTTAAACAAAGTGTACAATTTAAATGGACTGATGTGGAAAAGACTGCATTCATTAAGATAAAGACATGTATTGCTCATGTACCATCACTCAAAAGTTCAAATTTCAAAAAATATCTCATCCTGTACACTTTTGAATCCGATAATTCATTAGCAAATGTGCTTATGCAGAAGGAGGATGGGGGAGATAAGTACCCCATATCAGTTATGAACACTGGTCTGCAGGGAGCTGAATTGAATTATCCAGCTGTTGATAAAAAAGCTTATGCATTTTTCAAAGTGGTAAAGCAATTCAGACCATACATACTTAAGAATTGTACTAAGGTAATAGTTCCACACATGGTTGTAAGATCTCTTTTTGTACAAAAAGAATTAGGATAAAGAAGAGGCAACTGGGTAACAAATTTATAAGAATGTGACCTTGAATTCAAACCAGCATCCACAGTTAAAGGGAAAGGATTGTGCAAACTAAACTCTTAGTGCAGAGAAGGTCCAGTTGCAAAACAAGGTCATTGAGTTAGAATCAGAGAAAGCTACCACTGAAGAAAGAGAGAAACAATATCAAATGCATGTAGCAGTTTTGGAGGGACAGAATGCTTCATTGACAGCATCACTAAAAAATGCTATGGAACAGAAGACAGATGTCCAACCTTTGAAAGAATATGTTCTAGCTCAGAGGAAGAAAATCCACCAACTACAAGTGTGCATTGAGGAAGAAAGGTATAAGATTGTCCGAATAGATAGCAGATTAGAAGAAATATTGGACACCACTTCGTATTTTGTAGACAGATCTCAAGATATTTTGGAGGTCCTGACAGGAAGGATAGTGTGGATAGAAACAAATGAGGATACCCCTGCGGAGCTACCAGCTAAAGATAGACATAGTCTAAAGCAAGATTATGACTCATTAGAGTTTGCAATAAATACTGCAGAAGAATTCAAGAAGACTATAAATAAAATGAAAGGATTATGTGCTGAATACTACAGAAGAATGCTGGTCACATACAATAGATTCCAGGTTTCTGCAGATAAAAGACTAGAAGCGACACCAGAACATGAGTTGTTCATAAAACAAGTACAGAACAGGTATCAAGAATACGAGCAGGAGATCCAACAAGTCAAGGATCTGGGTGAACAAATTTTGAAGAATGCAGTAGCTCATGCAACAATAAGCATCCACTTGAAGATCAGCTGCGTTCCGGTGAGAATAGAAGTATTTAAGAATCATGCTTCTAAGTATGAGATAAATATTCGTTTCCTTGAACCCTTTGATTTTGAAAGCATAGCAGCAGAGGCCCAAGCGTGGAAAAAGTTCATTGATGACCAAGCGGGACCCTCTTCATAACGTGTTCTCTTAATTTTGTTTTAAATGTAATATATTGTGTAAATTATGAGCACTCACTACAAGACAAAATTTTTGGATTGAAACGTTGGGGGAAGCCCAAAAGTCATTTGGGGGCATACCAAAGGTTTTACATTTTTGTATAAATATAGGAGAGTTAGATGTAGAAAATGGAGCTTTCCCAAGCAATTTTCGAGAGTATATTGTAAGAATAACTATTTTCTTTTTGCAATAAAGAATTAAAAGTTTATGCTAGAGAAAGTTTGGTGGAATGTTTCAAATGATTTGCTATGGATTAGTCGAATGTGAACTAAGTTCATTTTCAGCTTATGTCCATTAACTGTGAGATCGTTCTAACTCATTGCATTATTGTTATGTTATGAATGTCTTATAGTTTATTCTGTGAAATTTCCACTCCGAGTAATGAAGGTTATCATAAACAATAAGTTATCTTTTTGTTCATATTTTTATTAAAGTTCATGTGTTCTGAAATAAGTATCAGCTATCTGTAATTGTTCATAATACATGTGTAGAAATACATTACTCATTGTCAACTGTTAATTTTGCTCCCTGGGGATAGGTTAGTTAGTTGTAGTTATTTTTATGTTTGTTTGTGATTTACATGCGAGAGAGTTAAGACAAAAGGTAAGAACCTGCGCATCATGTTGTGACACTCCTCGTTATCTCTATCAATATGCATTTTAGATAGCCACTTGCACATCATAACTTAAACACAAAAACTAAAAATATACATGGTGGACCGGGCCGTAACCGGTAAAACCTTTAATTTGTTACTTAACCTGCGGTAGCCGGACCGTACCGGACAGATTCCCCATACCAAACAGTAGCGGGCTAGTTGGGAACATTTATTGGGGAGAATCCCTAACTGTTGTTACCTGCGATTTTGCAGGCCTCAACACAGTGGCACCCAAGTCTTCTGATTTTAAAACTGTCGTGCACAAACCCAACCATCCCATGTTCCAGACTAGGACATATTCGGGACACCATGGCAGGGACAAAGGGGTTTTCTAAATACACAATATTGAGACAATTCACATGTGACCTTAGCCAAACATCAATGTAGTTAATACAGAATGCATGCTTGCATTTGGGAAGAAGCCTCAGAGCCTCATTCTCCTGAAACTCAACTAGATAAATTGCATGCTCCATGCTGTCTATAAGTTTATCTACTTTAGTGAATTTGCACAGAGGAATGGATCTTGTCATAGCTTCATCCAGACCATATGATTGAGTAATTATATGCCAACATTTCTGGGTCTTGGAACCCTTTCAGTGAATAAGCATCGACTTGTATATTCTCTTTCAGAATCCAAACTCCTACATATCCTCCTAAAAAAAGGTCTCCATCGAGAAGCTTTGCAATACTTGGAAAAAATCTTGTAGTAACTTACCACTAGTAAGCCCTGCCTAGAAATACAACAATGGATATTAGGGAAGGACTGCTAGTGGTGGTGGCATAGTTGTGCTTGGTGGGTACTTTAATTATGCATGCATCTGGTGAGGCTCCCCATCCACACTCATATCTACCTGCTGAAATTGTTGGAATCAGTTAATTACTCCACCATTGGCTTCAACCATTTTGAAGAGGCAACACCATTGAGACTTCAACCACCTAAGTTCTGAAAAGGAATCAATGCCCAGATTTGTGGCCGCCGCAACACTGAAGAATCACAGCACCGCCACACCGCCTAACAAACAACAAATTATTAAATCATGAAAAATCATCTTTTATATGCCAACATAGCGGATCTAATTTTCTAAAGAGGTAGCACAGTTTTTTATTTCTATCAGACTGTAACATTTTGTAAATCATTAATCACGTACTCTGTTTTTGTATAAACGAAGGGTCATTTTTTATTTAATGACCAACTTAGCCATAATCCTATATATACATAGCTTGTAAATCATATTTAGTATGCTGAAAATACACAGTAGAGAGTAATAGAAACATAGTTGAAACTCTGGAGTTTTCTATGTAAATCTTATTTTACTCTGTTTTTGAGTTGACAAACTCAGTTTTATTTTTTGAATGTTAGTCTGCAGTAACAATTGAACAAAACATAGTTTATTTGATGTGAATGTTGCTTATTGAATTTGTATAACATACGTGTTAAGTTTTTGGATGCAGGGGTCATCGAATCATTGAAAAATAGTGAGTTGTGAGTGTATTGTAGGTGAATGTCAATAGTCATAGCTAGATGAATTAAGTGTGTTAATTGTTGTTAGCTATAACAACTAGTTGGAACATCATCTAGGGAATAATGTAAGCTGTAAAATCCAAGTTGTTACAATCCTGTAGGTGTTGGGTTGATTTTTGAGCTCTGTCAGTGAAGTTGTACATTGTTGTAAAGCTGTGAAAGAAAAGTTGTACATTGCTGAAAGTGTTATTTTGAGCTATACATGAAGTTTAAGTGCCGCAAAAGTTGAGAGCGACACTCCCCTTCCTTCTTCACAGTGGTATCAGAGCGTGGTTAAGTTTTTCCTTCGTATCTAAGAGGTTGGTTGAGTTTTCTGGCTCATTGTTTTTGAAATTAATTGAAATGGATACTAACAGAAGTGTATTGCAGCCAGAAATTCCAGCGTTGTCTAAAATAAATTACGACACATGGTTTTTTAAAATGAGAACTATCTTGCATGCTCAGGATCTTTGGGATTTTGTTACGATTGGCTATCTAGAACCAGTTGATCAAGTTGCTGAATTGGCTCTGTCAAATGTCGAGCGTGTTTTGTTGAAGGAAAATCAGAAGAAGGATAATTATAAAGCTCTTGGTCTTATCCAGCAAGACCTGAGTGCATCTATTTTTCTGAAGATATCAAGTGCTGAGTCTTCAAAGAAATCTTGGGACACTCTTGAAATGTGCTACCAAGGTGTGACCAAGGTGAAGAATGTTAAGTTGCAGAACTTGAGAAGAGATTTTGCATTAGAGGAAATTTGAGGTCTAAAATGGGCCTCCTAAGGAAAATGATAAAATAATAGTTAAATAAATAAAATAATAGCTAAAATAATAAAATAATAGTTATTAATTTTGGAGGAAGAAAGAAAAAAAATACTTTTTTTGTTCGTATTTTTGACATATCTCCCTCTTTTTTTACTCACATTCTAAGCAGGAGAGCTTGCTGGATGCAAAATTTAATACCGTATCCAACAAGTACCCACACTGCATACTTTTGATGAACACTTCTACCCCAAAAACAGGAGATACTTGAAAAATGTGATGATGACATCATTATCACATTTTTTAGGTATTTCTTATTTTTGGGGTAGCGGGGTTCACCAAAAGTATGGAGTGTGGGTACTCATTGGATGCGGAATAAAATTCTGCATCCAACAAGATCTCTTGCTTGAAATTTGAGTAAAAACACAGGGAGATATGTCGAAAATACTAACAAAAAAAATAGTTTTCTTTTATGACAAATATGTCAATTCAACCATTATGGTTGACTCATTTTATTGAAATTATGTTGGTTCTTGAATTCCAACTCACAAAATTTATTGTTGGTGCGTTTTCTTATAAGGCCCATTTTAGACCCCAAATTTCCTCTAATGAAAATTTGAAGATGAAAGACAGCAAGATTGTTGATTGTTTTATGACACAAGTCATGAATGTTGTAAACCAACTACGGCAATATGGTGAAAACATCCCAAATCAGCGTGTGGTTGAAAAATTGATGAAATGTTTGCCAAATAAATTTGAAGCAGTGGTTGTTCCAATTGAAGAGTTTAAAAATCTCATTCAAATGCACATTGATGAGTTGGATGGTTATTTGATTGCTCGTGAATCAAGAATGAACAGGTATGATGATACTCCATTAGAAAATGATTTTAAATCTCAGTTAAATGTTACTAGAGGTAGAGGCAGAGGAATAGCTAGTAACAAAGGAAGAGGAGGACGAAGTGCTGGTCATAGTGACAGCAAAAATGATTATGAAAATGAAGAGAAGTTACAACAGAGTACTCTTATTGTAAGGGGGAGTAGCAACAGAACAGGACAATCAGGAAATTAGAGGTATGATAAATCTAAAGTTCAATGTTTTTATTGTAAGAAATTTGGGCATTTTGCTAATAAGTGTTGGAAGAAGCAAGTAGGTAATAGTAAGTTGTCTACACACATGATAGTGGAGACTGAAAATGAAGAGCAGCCTATGTTTTTTACTTGTAATGTCACCCAGGAAAGTTCAAAAGAGATATGGTTTTTGGATAGTGCATGCAGCAACCACATGACTAGAAATAAGGAATTATTTTCAAGTCTAGACACAAGCATTCAGTCTGAAGTTAAGTTGGGTAATGACTGTAAGGTAAAAGTTAATGGTAAAGGTGTGATTGATGTATATGCGGAGAAAGGTAAAAGAAGAATAATACATGATGTTTATTATTTTCTTGGTTTAATGTGTAATTTATTAAGCCTTGGACATTTGCTGGAGAAAGAATACAGAGTTTTCTTTAAGAACAAGGTATGCACTATTTATGATAAATACCCAAGTAAACAGTTGATTGGTAGAGTAGAAATGACAAAGAATAGAATGTTTTCACTGACTATGAGAAATGATTTGACTAACTCTTTGAATGCTTATAAAACTATGAATTTAGATCAATCATGGTTATGGCCATTTACGTTTTGGTGGTAGAGTTTCTATAGAAGAAGCAGATGGTAAAAGGATTTCCCTAAAATTGAGCAGCCAACAAGCTGATGTGGGAGTTGCATATTGGGAAAGCATCATAGAGATAAACTGATTTCTGGAGTCTCGTACAAAGAAAAAGCACCAATGGAGCTGGTACACACAGATTTGTGTGGACCGATGCAAACACTTTCTTTGACTGGTAATGTTTATTTTATGTCTTTCATTGATGATTACAGTAAAAAAACTTGGGTGTATTTGCTGAAACAAAAATATCAAGCATTTGATGTGTTTAAAAGTTTTAAAGCTATGGCTGAAAAAGAGAGTATCAAATGTATTAAAGTCTTGAGATCAAATAGAGGAGGTGAGTATATGTCAAATGAATTTATGGAATTTTGTAAATATCATGGAATTAAAAGGTAGTTTACTGCATAGTAAATTCCACAGAAAAACGGTGTAGCAGAAAGGAAGAATCGAACTATTATGAATATGGCTCAAAGTATGATGAAGGAGAAGCATCTTTCAAATGAATATTGGGGAGACGCTATTACTTGTTTAGTGTACATTCTGAACAAAAGCCCCATGAAAAGCGTGAAGGATCGAGTTCCTCAGCAAGCTTGGAGTGGTAAGTGTAGCAACATATCTCATTTAACAATTTTTGGTTGTGTAGCTTATGCACATGTACCTGAAGAGATGAGAAGAAAGTTAGATGAAAGAAGTCATAAATGTAATTTTGTTGGATATAGTGAAGAATATAAAGCATACAGACTTTATAATCCCATCACCAAGAAGTATGTTATTAGAAGAGATGTGGTGTTTAAGGAAGAAGAAGCATGGGGTGGGAGCATTGATAAATTAGTTGGTGAGGACGTTGTTGCACCTCACGTAGATGATGAAGAAGATGAACAAGGCACACATGGAGGACATAAAACTCCACATACACCAGCAGCAAGGACACTTGTCAAAATGCCCAGAATTCATGAACATGGTGAACCATCAAATATTGGTGGACGAAAAGGAACATGATCTAAGGTAAGCAATGAATCAAATCCTACATTAGCATCATTAAGAAACAAAGTCAGAGGTCAGAAGACTAGAAGCTTAAGAGAACTATATGATCAAAATGAAGAAGTAGGTCAAGTTTCAAATTTTGCATTTATAGCATGATAAAAATGATGTTTGGATAAAAGCAATGGATGAAGAAATTGATTCCAGAGAAAGAAATAATACTTGGATCTTGTAGATTTTCCTGAAGATAAAAATGGTATTGGTGTCAAATGGATTTATAAAACTAAGTCAAATGTTGATGGTGATGTTGAAAGATACAAAGCAAGACTTGTAGCTCAGGGGTTTAGTCAACAACCTGGAATTGATTATAATGAGACATTTGCACCGATGGCCCGACTTGATACGGTAAGGATGGTATTAGTTATTGTTGCTCATAATAAATGGTATGTACATCAAATGGATGTAATCTCTGCATTTTTTAATGGATCTTTAGAAGAAGAGGTTTATGTGAAACAACCTCCAGGATATGAGGTTGATGGACAAGAAGACAAAGTCTACAGATTGAAGAAAGCGTTGTATGGATTGAAGTAGGAACCCAGAGTTTGGTACAACATAATTGATGAGTACTTGAATAGTGAAGGATTCAACATAAGTCCAAGTGATCCCAAATTGTATACACTGGGTAAGCCAATAAGGTAAAATATTGATTGTTTGCTTATATGTGGATGATTTTATATTCATTGGAGATCTTTCTGTCGATGAGTTCAAGAAAGCCATGAAAACAAAATTTGAGATGACTGATTTAGGAATGATGAAATTTTTCCTTGGTATTGAAGTAATTCAATTCGAAGATGGTATTCTTATATGTCAATCTAAGTATGCAAATGATGTATTGAAAAGATTCAGAATGCTAAATTGTAAGCCAGCTGCAACTCCAACAACAATTGGCACAAAACTCGGTAAGGATGATGATGGGTCAAAAATTGATCCAACGATGTATAAAAGACTAGTTGGAAGTCTCATGTACTTAACTACAACAAGACCTAATATAATGTTTGCAGTAACTTTTTTTTCAAGATTTATAGAATCTCTAAAGAATACCCACTAGCAAGATGGAAAGAGGATTTTAAGATATATTGCTGAAACGACAAATTTTGGTATCTAGTATACATCTAATTAAAATTTTAAGTTGATTGGATATACTGATAGTGCTTTTGCAGGTTCTATAGATGATAGAATGAGAACATCTGGATATGTGTTTAGTTTTGGATTGGGATCAGTAGCATGGGAATCAAAGAAGCAGCCCATAGTGACACTATCCTCTGCTGAGGCAAAGTATGTTGCAGCAATAGTAGCTGCATGTCAAACTGTTTGGATGAGAAGAAATATTTCTGAGTTACATCATGAACAGAATGAACCAACTCAAATTTTTTGTGACAATAAATCAGCTATTGCACTATCAAGAAATCATGTTTTTCACAAAAGAAGTAAGCATCTTGATACAAGGTATCATTTTATCTGAGAACTGATAAACAATAATGAAATCAGTGTGGAATTTTGCACATCAGGAAATCAGTTTGCAGAGCTATATACAAAACCTTTCGGAACAGAATTGTTTGAGCTTCATAGAAAAAACATTGGAGTTTGTAACCTGTAACAAGAATTTAGTATTGCAAAAATTTGTTTTTTGTAGTGAAGTAATTAAGGGGGAGAATGTTGGAATCATTTAATTACTCCACCATTGGCTTCAACAATTTTGAAGAGGAAACACCGTTCATTTTTCAATCGGAGGAGTTCTGAAAAGGAATCATCACCCAGATTTGTGGCTGCCGCAACATTGAAGAATCACAGCACCACCTCACCGCCTCACAAACAACAAATAATTAAATCATGAAAAATCATTTTTATATGTCAGCAAAGCAGATCTAATTTTCTGAAGAGGCAGCGTAGTTGTTTATTTCTGTCAGACTGTAACAGATTGTAAATCATTAATAGAGAACTATGTTTTTGTATAAACAAAGGGTCAGTTTGTAATTCAGATTTGGTAAGATGAAAATACACAGCAGAGAGTAATAGAAACAGAGTTGAAACTCTAAAGTTTTCTGTGTATATCTGATTTTGCTTTGTTTTTTAGTTGAAAATTTTAGTTTTATTATTTTTATGTTACTCTGCAGTAACAGCTGAACGAAATAGATTTTATTTGATGTGAATGTTGTTTATTGAATTTGTAGAATGTACCTGTCAAGTTTTTGGACGCAGGGGTCATCAAATCATTGAAAAATAGTGAGTTGTGAGTGTGTTGTAGGTGACTATCAACAGTCACAACTAGCTGAATTAAGCATATTAATTGTTGTTAGCTGTAACAGCTAGTTGGAACATCATATAGGGAATACTGTAAGTTGTAACAGCCAAGTTTTTACAATCCTATAGGTTCTGGGTTGATTTTTGAGCTCTATCAGTGAAGTTGTACATTGTTGTAAAGCTATGACAGACAAGTTGTACATTGCTGAAAGTGTTATTTTGAGTTGTACATGAAGTTTAAGTGCTACATAAGTTGAGAGCAGCACTCCCCTGCCTTCCCCATAGAAATTTCCCTTGGACAGGATTGCTCCAGGGGCAAACTCATGGCAAATTTACTTAACAGATCTACTTCAAACCTATAAATTTGTTGAAAATACATAGATGTAATTAGTTAATATTCTTGTGGAGAATGAATGATAATAAACTCACTGCAAAATCATAAATAATGCCACTACAAATTCAGAGTGAATTGATGTAACTACGCAAAATTAATTAAAAAACTGAAAATCACCTCAGATAAAGCATATTCATGGTGTGCTAAGCTCTACAAAATGATGGAATATCCTACCCATTAGGAAAATAGAATCCATGGGTACAATTTTCATGAGTTTTTGGGCTGGTTAATGTAAAACCAACACATTCTAAACTTCAAAATTGAACCAATATTGAATCATAGATGCCTATCCCCGAGACTGCCAAATGTTATGGATTTCTTTCTTTCTGGTTTTTTATTATAAAAACCCTAGATTAGAAAACAACTCGAACCTAACCAGTAATTTCCAAATTGTAGCGACGACAGAGATTTTCCAGAATTCCTTTTGTGCTTATTTGAATACTTTAGCTGTCAAAATATAAGAAAAGCAACAGCTGGAAGATTAAACTTTCTACCTTTGTTGCATGGATAATATGTGTAAAATAGTATATGACATCTGGACTACATTGGCGTAAACAAGATATAATTTGGCATGCAGTGGTGTATCCTAGGAAGAACTCACTTTATGCTGCTAAGTTCAGTGCATTTGAATAATACCTCTTTTAAATTTATCTATTTTAAAGTGGGTGGGGACATCTCAAATGGAGATTCTGTACCTGGTGACTAATCCACTCAGTTCATTATTTCTGTGCCAGTATCTATCCCAGGATCTTCCTCCCCTCCTTCATGGGTTACCCATCCATTTCCCCCCATTTATCCCATAAACCCTGGCATAGATAAATAAGTTCAATTCTATGGGCGAGCAGTGACAGATAACTTGCCTAGATCACTCAACAAAGGTTATGTTGTATGCGAAGGTAAATAAGGATAGGAACAACAAGTTTACGACATGTTCATTTACAATTCTACAAGTGGGTGATTGAGAAAGGTGCATCAATTCATTTCACCCAGGACATAAAGAAAAGAGAGACAAACCATAATATAGCACTTGCATAAATATAACTCTTTATTGATATGCCAAGGAGCCATGTTCACTTGTCTTGAACAAGGTGGAGTTTTTTGGACCAAGATATTCCACTAAGTTTTTTTAGTAGTAGTCAACTACGAAGAAATACTAAAATAATAGAAATTATAATCAACCAGTACAACTGATTATTTACGTGCGTCTACAGGACCGACCACTTTGGGACCAGTTAGCGACCATTTATTATAGGAATTTGTGTGGTATATTATCGATAAAACTATTCTCTTAATAAGTTCTATTTCTCTACTCTATAAACACTCAAATAGACCTAATAGCCACAAATCCTTTACACCTATTAGCCACAAATCCTTTTTGACTATATGTAGCAAGTGGCCAAGCTCTCTCTCCCGACGCAGATAAATAAGTTCAATTCGATGGGCGAGCAGGTTCGCTTATTTTTATATGGGTAATAGTATACCAAACCACTTTAAGGATTGGGATATTTCTGAGGATTCGAACACCAAACTAGCCTCCCCACTCTCAACCAACAATGGATGGGGCGATAATTACTTGGCACGGCCTAAACATTCTACATGTGTCGTTCCTGCAAAATTGACAGACACATTTCTTTGTAATAAAATAGTTGATATTCATGTTGACACACTGTTGGATGAAAGATAAAATAGCTCATAAATCCATATTAAATTAAGATTTCTTTTACATATAGAACTTGTTTTTTATAATTCTAGATCAAAATTATTTGAGCAAACATATATTGGTTTTATTATTTTATTAAATCTTTGGGTTCTTACCTAATTGAATATTTGTTTCAAGAAGAAGAATTGAATATTTGTTTCAAGAAGAAGACAAGGGATTTATATTTTAATTTTCTCAAAACCTAATTGAAATTTTGTTTCAAGAAAAAGACAAGGGATTTATATTTTAATTTTTTCCATGATAATAATAAATGAGAGTTAAAATCTTAAAGTATAATTGATGGTATTTTTATCTCCTTTATATTATAAATGTATTTTTATAATTCGAAAATACCGAACGGAACAATGTTATGATGGGATACTAGGGCTACCAATCATCCTTTTTCTTTTCAAGTAGAACATGAAAACCACCCTTTATGCCCGCAGTCAAGTGTTATTGGGATCTACGTGTACATTTTGGTCATGTAATTATGTGTGAAGATAAAATGCAAAAATAAATTAAATGGAATTGTTAAGTCTATCAAAACTTGTGCCCCCTTTCTGCATCCATTAAGTCATGAAAATTAAACAACAAGCTACTAATGGACATCCTTACTATATACTATCGATATTCAATACGAAGATTGAGTTGGGATATTAAAAACTTGAAATAAAATATTTTCTTCACCTATCAACATTATTTGGCCATTCAATGATCTTCAATACATGATATTATAAGAGGACCCACTCGATTGGTCAACAGGAAAAATGGTGTCGCTTGTGCAAATTATGATGTGCAGAAATTTTGATGTCTCACATAGTTCAAGTTTCAATTTAAAAGGTATAGTTTCTCCATGTCCAAGTCTCAAATTCAAAGGTATAGTTCCTCCACATCTAGGGGTTTCTAGGTTCTCTAAAGCTACCTAAAACTTTGAAAACTCCTTTTGGAAGAAACTTATTTTTGCTTATGTGGCAATTTAAATGTTTGATGTAACTTATTTTCACTTAGTTTCCTAGGATTTATTTCATCACATAAACTTATATTATCTACACAACTTTCTCTCATTTTTTGAAACATATCGAAGTTCTCTTAGGTGTTTCATTTTCCCCGCTTTGGGGGTATGCTAGTTTATGTATATTTCATATATTTTCATTTCTTTTTACTTAGTTTTTCAAGAATGAAGGTAAAGTATACACTTGTAGATTTCATACATTTTCATTTCTTGTTGCTTTGTTAATGGTGAATATTAAAGGATAAAATTGTATATATGTAGGGCATCGTAAGATATACTTTTCTTTTCCCTTGGGGCATAGAATCGATCAGAAATATAAATGGTTTATCCTTCTTATTTTAAAACTTGATTATGATGGAATTTAATATTTTCAGTTAAGTATATTTAAGTGTAATAAAAATTAAGACTTATTTTAACGAATTCAAGAAAAGGTTTGGAGGATAAAATTAAGGATCACTCTCCATCTATTAATATGTACATATCTTAATGAGAAATTCAGCTTTCACATCATTCTCTTTGTATTTATGGTCATATTCTTGTGTCTATTTGACTTTGTTCATTCAATTTTATTGTTTGCCTATCTTGGAAGCCCAAGAGTGATATCACAACAAATTGGACCTATGGCATGTGCTCAGAATTAACCTACTCTTTGAGTGCAGCAAATTTTCCAATGCTTTATTCCTTTTATATGTAAAATATTCCTAGACCTACATTGTGAGTGCAACATGGTTTTTGTCAGTGGGGATGTCCTTTTCCTTCTTTGCTATGTCGTAGCCTATACCCACTAGACTATCAATGAATAAAACACTGAATTGACAACTCCATGGTAAGTAGTTTAGACAGAGTTGAGGTGTGAGGAGCTTCTCAAGAGCCTCCTTGCAACCATAGAATTATTGGTGTCTGTGCAATCAATACTAGATAGAGGGAGGTTTTGAGTCAATATTTTAGACAATATTTGTGTAATTTGTCTCAACTTGAGAAAACAAAAGGTTATGTATTGTCTTCAACATTGTCTTTAATCGAGTGTATTAACTTATTTTCTTAAACAATTGTCTCTATAGAGAAAAACACATGTCTTAAAATATTGTCTTAAACAATTGTCTCTATAAGACAAAACATAGCTGAGACAACAAAAAAAGTATGTTGTCTCAAATAGTGTCTTTAAGGAGGTGTGTAACATACCCCAATAACCTGTTAAAAATGCACATAATTTTTGTTTTAAGTATAATTTCTTTCACGTGAATTTTTTTAACTGTAACCTTTATAAACATGCAAACTTAAGCTATTAAAATAGACAACATTAACTTCCGTAATTAAATCCACTTCTGCACCAAGAAAGGTCATTTCCACCCTGACGCTAACCTTTTCAACTTTTTCTTTCTGCATTCCACCCTTCGGCCTTCTGCGGTGGACTTCGGAATCAGAAGCATAATATCCGTAGAAAATCATTCATCCATGCTTCCGCCTTCTACATTCCTCCCTTCCCCCTTCTGCTGCAGACTGCAGGAATCAGAAGCTTATCATGCAATGGGATCATTTTATCCCTCTTTCCGCTTTCAGCATTCCTCCATGTGGATCATGGATCCCAAAAATCTTGTCTTCAACTACCTAACCCTTTCCTTTCTGCTTTCAGTGTTTCGCTATGCGGATTGTCGATCACAAAAATCTTAGTAGTTTTACGACTTCACTTTTCTTTTCTGATTTCTGCTTTCCACTATGCAGATTACAGATCGTGGGAATCTTAACATACTTAAGAATTAGCTTTCCTTTTCCTCTTTCTCCTTTTCTTTATGGGGATCATGAATCGCGGGAATCTTATAATCCTTACGACTTAACCTTTCCTTTTCATTGTGCAGATCATGGATCACAGAAGTCTTAACAATTTTACGACATCATATTTTCCTCCTTTTCTCTATGCAGATCATGGAATTAACAGTTTTAATTCTTACTTTCTAATATTTCATAGGCCTTCCAACCAGAGGGTTTTTCCTAACTTCTCTGTGAATCCTTGGAACGACTAAGGCAAATTTACAAACCTCCAAGGACTCCCGTCTTTAATCCATTTGAGTTACTTAAACCAACTAAGACTTAGGTGTTTTAGTGGTGTATAGTGGACAGTTCTTGAGAAATTTAGCAGCCAAACCCTCCTTCACCATTTTTCCCCCTTAGGTTGCCTTTAACAAAAGGAAAAACAACATCCTAGAAAAATATTTGAATGGAATTTGCTACACCATTGGAGAAACCAGACACAAAACACAAGTTAGAGTCATTTAGACAAAGCATGATTAAATTTCCAGGAACCAAGTCGAATTATGAATTCTAAGGGGTGGAAACAGCGTAGATGCAAACCTCGCTAGTAATAATATCACAATTAAAGCAATCCTAAACATAAGAACACATCCCAACATCAACCCTACTTTTATTCAACCACTATATGGGCCTGCTTGATTGTAAACTCTAACTTCGTAATATTGAAATGACAAGCTCTGAGTTGCAAAGGGAATCGATCCTCTCAAGGACCAATTTTCATGAAGACTACAGAGGGTAAGGAACTTATAACTTTAATATATCTATGGTCAATATTGATAGATCAACAGTTGAGAATAGTTTCACAGAATGAGATAGATCATGTGATAAGCACTGATAACCCGACGTGACCATGAGAAAAGCACCTTTAAGATCAACGCGCAAGGTTAATCCCCAAACAGATCAATGGTTGACAACGATTTCACTGGGAGAACTAGCACAAATAAAGAAAGATGTTGTTGCACGTGATAGGAAACATGCGGAAATGACGTGTCCCCTCCCCATTGGATATCGTGCTCGAATATTGGAGGTATGAAATTCACTTTATGGAGTGTGATAATTTAAGGGCCCACATATTTCAACGGCCAAAATTTGGGTGAAGAAAGATCAATGGCTGTGAGTTATTTGCTGATTCAATTGGAAAGGATTAATAAAATCCTGGTGTGCACAAAATTCTTATCAAATATTCCTTATGGTTCTTGGGGTCCACCATTGATCCAAATACAATGGTCCTCAGGGATTCCACATGTTCAACAAGAAATGGATTTCACTACGGGGATGTGCGCAAAAAACTTGTGAAATCTAGTTCACCGTAGAGTTGAGGTCTACCCTTCGTTGAGCATGAGAAAGGCCATAGGTCGAGATGGTTAAAATTAGAGGTTCGGCTAAGGTTAGAATTGAATAACAACACGTAACAGACTATCTAAAGACTGTATACATAGGGTATGGAATCATATGCATAGTAGGATCAAGAGCAAAGCAATGTGAAAACTTAAGAGCAACCAAATGATACTTATAAGAGCACACACACCTGTTTATCAGAAATGCTTTCATCATTAAACCTAAGGAATTCACTTATTGTTATAGCAATAGGGACACAAACAAAAACGCATCTATAAACATGCCCTAGGCTTATCAGTCAAAGGAAATCACGTAGTATGGAAATAACTCTGTACACAACAACAATCCACCGCTTCGGTTTCCATTTTATTAAATGCAAGGCATAATCATTCCAACATTGTATGAGTACAACAGTTCATAAGAATCATAAAATTTAAGTTGCTCTTTTATCATTTCATTTATATTAAAACACACCTTTAACATGAACAAGCATACCCTGAGCTTAATAGGTTTGCAGAAAACAATACTTAGAAAGGGAACCTATTGTAAATCAAACCATCATGAAAAGGGAAAAACCACGTTCCACCCAACCGTAGATTAGGTACAAATCTCCTTATCCTCAATCAAACCTGAGCTAAAATATGCATGCCAGGAGTGGTGATAGTCAAAATCAATTCCATTTCTCCAGTGAGAACTCATTTCCTAACACAGAGTGCTCACACAGCAAGCAATTCCTTGTTCCATCATACTCAGCGGTGTCCCGCCTCCTAGAATTTGCTTCCTTATTTATCCTTCTTTGTTTTTACCTAGGTATTTCATAGCTAAAGGCCAATTCCCCCAAGGAATTTTCGCTCCACTTCCTATTTGATTCCATAGGGTGGGTCTAGTTTCATACTGGCATTCCCATGCCTGGTGTAATAGTTCTGAGAGTGACCCTTCACGTCCCCCACTCTCGCATTCATAGTTTCCTCATTCAAAATGGTTGTCCCTATCATTCAGATTTCATTACAAGCATAATGCTTTCAGTTACATTTGTCCTCCAAGGATTGATTGGCATATCACAGGTCTTCCAATCACATTCAAACAAAAACAAAATAAAATAGTCTTTCAAAATATTACAACATTGGGGGATATTACTTCTGTTCCCCCTTAATGTAACACTGTCCACAGTGTTCTCAGTCATCTTCCACACGTTCTAGTAACAGAGCTGGGTACTTCTTTCACAGGGCATCTTCTAATTTCGAGTTCACCTGCACTAGGCTAAAGTGCTTCCATTACACATTAACCCAAGTGACGAATCGATTCTGAAGCATAGGTTCTTTCCTATCTAGAATGCACATAGGTTCCACCTGAAATTATCCCTCTGGTTCCACCTGTACAACATTCCAATCAATGATGTGAGTGGAATCATATACATATTTCTTCAGTAATGAAATATGAAAAACATTATGAATTCTTAAGTGTGCTGGAAGAGAAAGCTTGTATGCCACGGGTCCAATCCTTTCTAAGATTTGAAAGGGTCCACATAACTACGGTGCTAATTTGGTGCAACTTCCCAATTTTAGGGATCTCTTTTTGGGTTTGAATTGAAGGTAGACATGGTCTCCGACTGAAAAATATTTGTGTCGTCTTTTCAAATCAGCATAACTCTTTTGGCAATCCTATGACACCTTCAAATTCTTCTGTACCTACCGAACAATTTGTTCCATGTCTTGCAACATTTCAGGACATACCATCAGATGATCCATAGGGATATCCCAACTAACAGGGGTATTACACTTCCTCCCATACACGATTTCAAAAGGACTCATCTTGGAAGAGGCCTGGTAACCATTATTATATGCAAATTATGTCATATGCAGATAGTCTTCCCACTTAGTGGTTGTTTCCATGACATACATCCTTAACATATCCTCAATGACTTGGTTGGTTCGTTTTGTTTTCTCATTTGTTTCAAGACAGTAACTAGTGCTGAAGTTTATCTTGGTTTCCAATCTTGCAAACAATGACTTCCAAAAGTTTGATGTAAACTTCACATCTCGGTCAGAAAGTACCATTTTTGGCACTCCATGAAGTCGAAATATTTCCTTCAGGAATATTTTTGCAACACTGACAACCTTATAAGTCGATTTCACAGGTATAAAATGAGCAAACTTGCTTAATTTATCAACTACAACCATAATTCAATCATGTTGCTTTTAAGTTAATGGAAAACCTGTGATAAAATCTAGAGAAATTACCTCCCACTTCCATTCAGGAATTGGTAAGGGTTGTAACAAACATGTTGGATGTTGATTCTCATCCTTCACCTATTAACATTCCAAACATTTAGACAAGTACTCAACTATATTTGTCTTCAAATTGGGCCAAAAGAATTGCTTTCTGAGGGTTGTTATCATCTTCTGGTAACAGTGTGTTCTGTATAAGGAGGTTTGTGCATTTTATTCAAAATAAACAGCTTTAAATCTGCAACAGTAGGCATCTATATTCTTCCTTTAAACAAAATTAATCCTTTCTGATCTATTTTTAGTTATATCCCCTTCAATTTTACCTCTTCTGTAAGCAATTTGTTCAGCAGGCTTCCATATTCAACATCATTGATGTTAGCTATTTTTATTCTACTCAACATATCACCTTTTGTTTGAATCATGGTGATCTCATATATTTCATGAGTTCTTCAGCTGAGTGCATAAGCCACTTTATTTTCCTTACAGTTGATATGCTTCACCTGAAAGTCAAATTTGCTTAAGAAGGCCATCCATCATGCTTGTCTGGAATTCAGTCCAAGCTAAGTAAATAGATACTTTACGCAAGATTTATCTGTCAATAAAAGGAACTTTTTTCCTAACAGGTATTGACGCTACATATTTAAGGCATTTACTACTTCTACCAATTCTAGATCACACACTACATAATTTCGTTCATTATCCTTCAACTTGTGATATTCGTAATATACCATGTGCCCTTCTTGAGATAGTACTTCACCCAATCCCTCCTTGCTAACATTAGTACATACTATGTAGTCTTTATAGGCTTCGTCCACCTTTGGGATTGGGGCCATGGTTAATAGTCTTTTTATATTTTCAAAGCTCTCCTGATACTTCTCAAACCATACAAACTTTACTCCCTTCCTTTGTAAGGAAGTAATAGGATAGGCTATTTCAGATGTTAAAGTAAAGTATCATCATTCTCACTCACCTATGCAAAGATAAATGGCATGTGTGAAGGATGTTGCAATTGGCACCTTGAATTGTACTTGTTAAACCAATAGATTTGTTAGAAAACAAAAAACCTTTACCACTTAACTCTATTTATCAATCAAAATCCCATACTCATACACAAAAGCATCTAGAATGGAGATGACACAACTTGAGCAAGAAAATTCAAACCTAGTGGTTAAATGCTAACGCATTCTCATCTTTTTTATGTACAAACCAAACCAAATATTACATGAACCCTCCTTGGAATTATTAAGAATAATTTTATGTGTATAGATTAGAGGTAATTTTATGTGTACAACTTAAATACCTCTAGCAACTCTCTTCTATTTACTTAATTATGTTCTTAATGAAGTCCCAAATTATGATGTGTTACATTAAGAGAGTTACTAGTCTATTTCGATAGCACTTCCTAAGCAAGTAGTTTACTCTGTGGTTGGTCTTGAATAATAAGGAATCGAGCGTGAGAACTGTACATATTGAATAACCCCCGAAACCCTTGTTACCCATAATCAAATAAAGAGAAATATTGTAAGATTGGAAGCAATTATTCATACTAACATATGTATTGAGCTTTGTAAAAAATATGGAGAATGTGGTGTGCTTGAAGTAGTTGGGAAGTTGTCACATGCCCCAATTTGCAAAACAATTTAATGTCATTGAGGGACATTATGTTATGTTTTATGATAAAGTTTGTAATTGATGACCGAGTGGGGTCAAGGATAATTAATGTATTGCAAAATATTTTATTAGTAAATAAATAAATGATGAGAAAACAACTTAGGGAAGTTGTTAAATGAGTGTTAACTAGTCACTTGGTGGAGGAGACTAGGTTGAGAGTATACTAACAAGTGGCAGCATCCTCAAACTACTTCTAACTGTTGCAGGTAGAAACTTACCTATAATTGTGGTCATGATTCCCCAAGAAAGTGGAATAGGAGCAGGTGGCTCTATTGAGGCTTGGAAATTCGCAGGCAATAACAGCAAGGGATTCTCCCCAGTCAACATTCCCAACTAGCCCGTGACTATTTGGTGTAGGGAATTCGTCCGGTTTGTGGTCCGGCTACCGTAGGTCAAGTAACAAAAAAAAAGGGTTTTACCGGTTGCGGCCCATTCCACCGTGTATATTTTTGTATTTTTTACTTTAATTATGATATGCAAGTGCCTATATAAGATGTAGATTGATAAAGAATGTGAGGAGTGGTCATAATGTGATGTGCAGGTTCTTACCTCTCGTCTTAGACTCTCTCACATCTAAATCACACACAACTGGAAAAAGCAATGCTAACTAAGCTATCCCTAGGGAGCATAATTATTAATTCATGGTTAATGTAATACTGTTCATATGTTAAGATAAATCACAGATAGCTGTTATTCTTGAAAACAAAACACATAAACATGAATAAAGATATACACGACAAGATAGCTCGTCAACTGTTAAAACATTCATTACTCCTAGTGGAAATTATCACAGAATAAACCAGAGAACATTCATGTAAGAACATAGGTTCAGAAAGTTAGAACGATCTCACGGTTAATGAACACAGCTGAAAACGAAATAGTTCCCCTTCAACATTATTCATTTCATCACATTTGAACATTCCACACAGCACTTTCTCCAACAGGCAAAAATTTGTAATTTATTATTGCAAAACGAAGTAGTTCCTCTTACAACAAGTAGTTCACAAGTTTCTCTGGGAAAAATCCCTCTTTCTGTCTCACTCTCCCATACTTATACTAAAGGGGGAAACCTTTCAGCTCCCCAACGGTTCCCTCTCACTGTTTTGTCACTTTGTGAATGCTCAAGATTCATCCAACGTTACATTCCAGATAAAGATTTTATAAAAACCTGGAAAAAGCTAGGTAACTGATGGAATGCCCAAGCATGCGCCTTTTCTCTCTAATGATTATGCTCTACCATTCCTCAATCTCCTCGCAGACCCTCATAATTTTCTTCTTCCAGCAACGATTCTGCCGCCTTATGCTTTAACATGCGTTGTCCTCCAATTTGCACCTTCTTTGCCGCAATAATCTTCAACGGGATCCGAGAAACTGCCATGTCTATCTGCAAACAAATGAGAATTCATCATTAAATCTATCTATATTTAATAAACATAAACCATGATATTAAAAATGGGTACTAAAGAGGAAAAACCATAGATCGGTCCTTATATGCAAATTTCAACCTAAACAAGGCACACTGGTTTCTTACAAAAAAGGCCGACCTCATACCAATGGCGGGAACAATCAAGAAAGGGCATATAAAAACCTCCATCGGTGAATCGAAACACTTGACGTTAGCTCATCAGTGGGTTACGCAGTCGTAACGATGGGTAGCCTACACTCTAGGGTTTCTGGCACACAGACTAAAAAAGGCACGATAAAACATCGGGGGTCGAATCCTCTGTAGGCATCGGATAGCTAGTGAGCTACACAGCCACAACGATGGAAGTTAAAAGGTCAAGAAAAACCCATGGACCAGTCAAAATCAGAAAAACAAAGAAAAAGGCATCAGTGAAAAGACAAAAGTCGGATGGGAAGTTAGCCTATTCTGGAGCCACAATGATGGAAGTTAATCATCCTATGGCCTCCGATCATATTCAAATATCTTTCCGAAAAACGCAAAGCAAGGTCCTTTTCAAAACAGAACCTGGGTTTAGCGAAAGACGTTAATTATTGGCACCACGTTTAACTATCCTTCGAAAGATATGCAACCGAACAACCAATTTCAACCTCAAAGATAAAACATCGTAACAACTGGATGAGCCTTGTATCCCATAACATGCACAGACCGAAGCGCAATCCCAAAAAACAAGAAAACTTGCCTCAAACAATCCACACATAGCAGAGTAGGAACAAGCGGCCTTCAACAAAATCAACAAAGGGGGGCCAAAATTTTTAGAAATTTGGGAAAAACGTTGCAGCTGCAACAATTGGCAGCTCACTGGTGAACCTAGATCTCTGAATAATCTCCTCCTTAAGCAACAACCTGTTTAATAGTGAAATCGACATGCTGAATTCTTCTAAATGCCTGGATTCCCATAATGTCACATATATGAACCTGTAAACATTGATGATAGTCCACTTGCTTGGGAATGGAAACCAAAATGTCAAGGCCAAGATAACTCTTTTGAGGCTTAAGTAGGCGGATTTTATTTTAACGTTGTCTTTGGGTAGCTTCCAACTTAGACGCCACAGGATTGTAACGCATGGTAAATAGAAATATTCATTTGTTCCCTGTTCCCATGCCACTTGGCATTTTTCGTTTGTGAACTTTATGTCCTTTTAAGTCCTCCTGATGCCCTTTCTTCTGAATTTTATTCAGGATCTTCTATCCATAGTGTCCTTTTGTGTGAGAGATGTAATGAATTTTCAACTCATGGACGGTGAATAACTTTTGGCAATCTGTACTCATATAATTCAGTACTTTGTTTCGATGATATTTTCTTTCTTAGGACTTCTGACTCTTATTAGCCATTTAGCTTTCAATTCCTGGCATGGGATCATTTAGATATAATAAACTATTTACCCTGCTCTCCTTTCCATGGGTCTTTTGCTGTCACCCCCTAGGACGTTTTAGATGTGAAATGGATGAAGCCTCGAAATAGTATGCTAGACCTTTTGATTCTGAGTTATTTCAGGAATTACACTGGACCTCAATGTGCTCATAGACATTTTAGGAAAACTACTTACTAGAATAAATTCCAGTAGATTCAAACAGTCTAACGCCCAAAGAATCCAAGTTTATCCAGGGTTTTGATGCTCTCCATGCAACCAAAAATTTGCTTCCTTTATTTGAATCAGAAGAAAACCACACTAAAAAACAAGAAAAGAACAAATCAAAGTGGCAAAACAAGCCAATTATTTATACACAAAACAGAACAAAATAAAACAAAATCAAGAAAAATAAGGCTTAAGAACTAAACCATTTACTGGTAAGTTCTCTTCCCATCCCTGTAAATCCTGCAACTTATCGGTTGAGGGGCCAAGATTTGTTGCAATCTGGAAAGGGCCTACCCATAACTGTTGGAATTTCGTGTGTTTTCCTTTCTCGTCATGAGGGTGATCCCACTTGAGAACCAAATCTCCCACCTCAAATTCTTTCGTCCCAGCTTTGTGCTTATCAAACCACCTCTTTACTACTTCCTGTTGTTGTTTAAAACATTCTTTGGCTTTGGATCTAGATTCCTCTGCCTTCAAAAGATTATGTATCCTCATTTGCAAGACTTCATTATCTGATCCTCTGGATTCTTGAGCAATTATGGAAGAGGGTAGCATGATATTTGGGGGTAGAATGGCCTCTTTTCCATAAACAAGGGTATATGGGGACACACCTAACGAAGTCTTGGGGGTGACCCTATCAGCCCAAAGAGCATTTGGTAATGTTGAAAGCCAACTTCTCTGGTTTTCTATCACAATCTTTTTTAAGATTCTAATCAGATTCTTGTTTGAAGGTTCAGCCATGCCATTTCCTTATGGATAATAATTTGAAAAGTAATGCAACTTAATTCCCTTTTCATGAGCAAATTCAGTTAATCTAATAGAGGAAAAATAAATAGCATTATCGAAAACTAGAGAAATTGGAACTCCAAACCTGGTCATAATATGATCTTGCAAGAAGTCCATGACCGCATCTTCATTCACCTTACACAACGGAATGGCTTCGACCCAATGAGTGAAGTAATCGGTTACCGTCAGAATATACTTGTGTTGCAGGGAAGAATTTGGCTTTATCTCCCCAATGATGTCCATCCCCCACTGCTGAAAAGGTTTTGTTATCATCACAGGCTTTAATGGTCCTGTTGCTTTAATTTGTCTTCCACCACACCTTTGACAAATGTCGCACTTTCTGACATGGGCATGTGTTATCGAGAGAAATTCCTATGGCTTGGGGTCCTATGGCTTGGGGTGCCACAACAGACAACTTGACTCCAGAAATCAATCCTCTCATATGCCTTCAATGTACCATAGAGTTCCTTATATAGATTTTCAAAGGGGTAATGAAAGGTTGAATCCGAGGGATCTCAAGGCATAGGGAAGGCCAAGAATCAAGTGAGTCGGATCCATGTCAAGGAAAACTCCAAATGGATTTGGATTATGCACACATCCTGATGTACACAGTTTTAGGGGTCAAACCCACGTATATACATGATTAAGGGATTAAAAGTCGCGTATAACAATTTTCACATGTTTTTAGGGATGGTCAAGGAAACATCAAAGGACAAAAAATGGTCCAAGGGGTCTAAGGAGTCTGCAAAGGGACAAGGGAAGGCCATACAAGTGTGATTCACCTGGAGTGGTAAAATCAGCTATAACAGATGCCCCCTAATGTGTGAGGTTAGAGGGGTCATACGATGGCTGAAATACATTATAATTCCATCCCAGAAGTGGAGTGATGAAGAATCCCAAATGGAAGACCAGCCACCCAATCAGCATAGTACAATGATACAACTCTGCACATACTGCAAATACATATAGCAGTCTCGGATACATAAGAGTACAATGGCCATGCATAGGCATGATACAAGATATCACATAAGTGGTCATCGCCATGTATTATATACATATATCAGAATCTCCATGATGAAGATATACAAAGGACCATAATCTCCATAATGACTGAAGATATACAATAGATCAAGATCTCCATAATGGTTGGAAATGTCTGACATATACTGGAATCAACTCACGAGAGCTGAAATCTCATGAACACTGGCATGATCAAGGAGGTAGCATATAAGAGATGCCACCAATCTGGAAGGTCTTCTACACAAACCGCTACGAGTACATGTCCTACTATGTGAATAGAGGTGTCGAGGTCGAACATAGTAGTCCATCATCTAATTACCAGTCATTGATGTATACCGTTAACAGACACGAGATCACCCTCTGATAATGAAAATGGGAATCAAGGTACTAGAGTGCAAACTAACAAGTGTGAATAAATGAGTTGAGGTCGAACACTTGAGAGGATCTATCGATCAAGGGACATTGATGTATTCCCAAAGACTGTCGATGGTGAGAGAACCTGCCACTGATGACTGCAAGTCTCAAGGCACTCAAAATGACTCTAGATTCCAATCCTAGAATAAATGATATGAATTCGATGCGATGAAATCCACTGGAAGGAGGGAATTAAGGAATCCCCCATCATCCAACACAAGGTACTTAGCAAAGCTGTATAATGTGGAAGGACTTGATCATAAGGTGCACGAACCAGTAACTGTATCGGGAATAGCTGCCATGCAAAGTCAATATAACTGAGGAATGGTTGGCTTAGGATTCAACTTCCTTCGAACAAGAGCATAACAAAAAATGGTGACTGAATAGAGGCAGCATAGACTCGATATACAAACTGGGACATCTCTGCGACACAGGAGGCATTGACAGAGGCTCCATAGGGACTGTAAGCTTAACCAATCAATGGAGATAAACTCAGATAAATGAGTACAGCTCCTAAAGTCAAACTATAAACCCAACCAATGGATTTGATATATAGTGCTTTGTTCAAAGGTGACACGACTCGACAGCTGCCAAAGATAACATCTTTCCTTGTCCGGATTTTTGGTTTTTTGAATTTTTTGGAATTTTTCAAATATTTAAAAAGCTTGAAAAATAATAAAAATGCTTTATAGTTATAGACTAGGAGGAGACGAGTGTCATAGGGGCAAACAAACTAGTTCCAAGAAGTGGAACATACCTATGCTCAATGCAAGGACACATGTGTAGGATATCGATACTCGGGGGGAAATCCCCTCCCAGTAAAAAGGGAATCAAGCTACAAAGGATATATAAAATAGTTCTGCATGGCTAGAGATGAGACAAACTTGGGCTATATGGCTGAAGTGCAATCTCAGGGAAGCCGGCATAAAGCTCAATAAAGCAGGCAAAGCTCATGATAATGCAATTACAACTTGACATATACAAGGGAGTCCTAGGGGAAAACGGCCAGCATAAAGTTCAAGAGGAGTATGAAGCTCTTGCTCAAGGACATGGTGGGACTAAAGGGACTCCCAAACCTAAGAGAGGACTCATAGCATGGGTACCAAATGCAAAAGGGAGCTAACTAGGGCACCCATGTATAGGAAATCTCTACCATTCACATAGTACCACTTCTAATAGCAGCATGAAGGTTTCATGATACCATGGAATGGGTTCGTACCTAAGGTTAAGATGGAATGGTCATAAGGCAATGCATAAGTGCAAGCTGATGTGAAATCCTAACCTATATGCCAGTTCAGACATAATACCTATGATAGGAATGAATAGATCGAAACCTCAGAGAGAGTGTACAAAAAATGGACCCTACATGACAACCATATTAGTCCAAAACAACCCAAAATAGCCAATAAAGAATCCAAACTATATGATATAGGGAGGAATGATCATGACAACTGCTCCCAAAGGAAACAATGCGGTGAACGATGGGACAAAAAAGGAAAGTAAGGTGTAGACTCAACGTTCACGTATCCACTACCACCCCCGTGAGGGTGACCACTGATGTAAAGATCGAGGGAAGGGAATAAAAATCCTCCACAAATGGAGTAGAGGATACAATATGACCATTCCCAAATCTTTGAGCACGGTAAGGGGCTATAATGCCCCCAAGTCTGACACCAGGATCTATACTAGGACCAATGACGAGTGATAGGATACCAGGCGTGCCAAAAATAAAAGGACCCAAACTCGAGAGAGCATAAATATACTCAAGTAACCACAATCCCAAAGGCCAACTAGCACACAAAGAGAACACTCCTAAGAAAATCTATAGCCAAAATACAAGAAAACCAATGGGAGGATATGTGAGCTCCTAAATGTAGTAGGTATGTCTCACCTAGGAGAGGCTCGAAACTCCCATACACTACAAGCAGAGGTATGTAACCAATTAAAGTGGCCCTCGGCTACAACCCATAAAGCGACTGTGTTGTCCAACCTCTACCTGGCCAGGACACCTATAGAATAACCTCTACAAGTACCCCCTCAATAACCTAGGTAAGGAAACTAAGGTCATCTCAATATAACCAATGCTCAGGAGAACAGTCGTAGGCGGGATCGATCGTATGGGCAGGGTAGCAAATCCTGAAACTCTCGAAAGAGCCCCCAAATACGAATACAATCTTGGAAATATCTTTGGTGCTACTTAGTTATGACTAGGGGTCATCCCAATCAATAACCGCTCACACTGCCTCGTGCTTAACTCCCTTTTGAGAGGAGGATCCTAAGAAACACTGGTTATACTAAGGAATTTCACACACTCACCTGGATAGACACATACATGTTGTTGTTTAGTGGTCTTGGAGAATTTACTCACAATGAACTATTCCAAGACCGTAAAACCTAATCTTGTTGGTGCACCCTATAAAAGAAAAGAGTGTAATTCATTTTATTATGCGTTGATTTTAATTGGCTGTAATTACTCAAAGGGAAATGGTCATGCAACTAATGAAGTTATGACTCAGCAGTGAAGTAAATATGCACACCATAACAAACAATGCTAAGTGCAATCTTTTTCAAATGGAAAATAGGGTATGCCACTACATGAGATGCATAAATATATATTCCTTTTCGAATGCCAATGCAATCCTTCCTATATGAAATCCTAAACACAACTCTCATCCAAGCAATCCAATGCAAGTACCTCCTCAAATCCATATCTAAGATGCAACTAAGAGTGCAACTACTTCGTATTTTTCAATATAAAATAATTAAAAATGCAATAAAATTCATCTAAAACTCTCAGTCTCTATAGCAAGTATAAAACAAAATCCCAGCAAGACACCGAGACAAAAAATAATAATGCACTAATGGAAAAACAAAAAGATTAAATGACTAAAACTACTTTCAAATAAAAATCAATGAAAAAGCGGTCTCTGGTCACAAAAGAAGCATCCAACAGACAACATCAGACCCAAGGAAGACCCAACCACACTCACAACCCACCCAACAACTTCCCACAACATCAAACTCACCAAAATGGAGGATGTATGCAACTGTTTAAAGAACAGCTGTGTATATACGCGACTTTTGGCCAAAAACCTGCGTGTATACGTGGATTTATGCCAAAAACCTGCATGTATACATGACTTTTGGCCAAAAATCAGCGTATTTATGCGACTTTTGGCCAAAAACCTGCATATACTGAGAAGGTAGTGGTAAAAAGCAGGCCAAGGGTCAAACCAATAAAGCGGAGTGTCAATGGATGAAGATACTATAAAATGCAACACAGAAACAAGGAGAAACAAAGAGAAACTCAAGAATATCAAGCCCATTGTGCCCGCAAACCCCAAATAAAAACAACGAACATCCCCAGTGGAGTCGCCAATTCTGTTACAGAGAGAAATTCCTATGGCTTGGGGAACCACAACAGACAGCTTGACTCCAGAAATCAATCATCTCATATTCCTTCAATGTACCATAGAGTTCCTTATATAGCTTTTCAAAGGGGTAATGAAAGGTCGAATCCGAGCGATCTCAAGGCATAGGGAAGGCTAGGAGTCAAGTGAGTCAGATCCATGTCAAGGAAAACTCCAAAAGGATTTGGATTATGCACACATCCTGATGTACGCAGTTTTAGGGGTCAAACCCATGTATATACACGATTAAGGGATTAAAATTTGCGTATAGAAATTTTCACATGTTTTTAGGGATGATCAAGGAAACATCAAAGGACAAAAAATGGTCCAAGTGGTCTAAGGAGTCTGCAGAGGGATAGGGGAAGGCCATACAAGTGTGATTCACCTGGAGTGGTAAAATCAGCTAGCATCTGCATCTTTGAACAATGTGGGCCAATAGTATCCGGCTCTGAGAATTTTATGAGCTGTAGTATCTCTGAAGATATGTCCTCCAGCAGGCCCATCATGTAAATCTATCATGACCTTCTTCGCCTCTTCTTTATCTAAGCATATAAGAAGAACTCCACCATAATTCTTTCTGAATAATATTCCTTCAATAATCTGATATGAGGCTGATTTAAGACGCAATGCTCTTCTTTGCTTAGAATTCCAATGTTTCGGTAACAATCCCACTTGAAGGTAATGCACAAGGTCTCGATACCAAGAGTCCAGAGTTGTGAAAAGAGGACATACATCCATAAAATGTAACTCAGCTTCATCTTCCCATACATGTTCTTCATTGTCTTTACTTTCAGTCATTAGTTTGCACAATCCTTGCCCTTTAACTATGGAGGCTGGCTTGAATTCGAGGTCATACTCCTGTAGAGCTGTTACCTAGTTGCCTCTTCTTTCTCCTAACTCCTTTTGCATGAAAAGAGACCTCATTGCTGGGTGTGGATCTATTACCTTTGTACGGTTCTTAAGTATATATGGTCTGAATTGTTTTACTGCTTTGAACACTGCGTAAGCTTTTTTATCTATAGCTGGGTAATTCAGTTCAGCCCCTTGCAAACCAATGCTCATAAATGATATAGGGAACTCATCTCCCCCATCTTCCTTCTGGGTAAGCACCACTGCTAGTGAATCGTCAAATGCAAAAGTGTACAAAATAAAATCTTTCTCAAAATCCATACTTTTGAGAGAAGGTGTGTGTGCAACAGCTGTCTTTATTTTACTAAATGCATTCTTCTCTACATCAGTCCACTTGAATTGTACACTTTGCTTTACCATTTGCTGCAAAGGTTTAACAATTTGAGCGAAATCTAGCACAAATCTTCACACAAAATTTATTGTCCCCATAAATTATTGCATGCCCCTTTTATTATGGGGTAAGGGAATCTGTTTGATATCTTTGATCCTCTTTGGGTCTATGGAGATCCCCTTCTTAGAAACCACGTGACCCAACAACTTTCCTTCGGTAACGGCAAACACGCACTTCTTGGGGTTTAGTGAGATACCATAGTTTCGGCAGTGTTCAAAAATTTGTTTTAGATGAAACATGTGTTCTTCTCTTTTCTTTGAGAATATCGTGATGTCATCGAGGTATACTACAGCACTACGGCCAATTAGATCGCAGAAAGCTATGTCCGTAGCCCTCTGAAAGTATCTCCAGCGTTTATGAGTCCAAAGGGCATCCTTTTGTAAGCAAAAGTTCCCCATCTGGTTCTGAATGTATTTTTAAGTCTATCTTCTTTAGCTACCAACACTTGATTGTAGCCATAGAATCCATCTAATAAAGAAAATAATTCAAAACCCGAAACTATCTGCAATATCTGCTCCATGGGTGGGACAAGATAATTGTCTTTATCTGAAGCACGATTTAGGTTTCTAAAATCCACACATAGTCTAATTTCTCTAGATTTCTTTCTTACCGGTACCATATTTGAAACCCATTCTGAGTGTCTAACTTTGAAAATGATTTTAGCATCCAATAACTTCTTTACCTCATTCTGAATCAGAGGCTCTAATTTTGGATGCATTTTCCTTAAAGGCTGTTGATAAGGCTTGACTCTAGATCTGATGGGAATAACATGTTGATTAATATTGGTGTCATATGTCTTCATATCTTCATACGTCCAGGAAAAAACATCTTTGTATTGTTTGAACGGACTGATGAACCTATCCCTTTCACCTAGAGAGCAACACTTTCCCAAATTCACATATTTAGGCTCAAATTCAGTCCCTGAATTAATCAACTCGAACTGTAGAGACAAGCTATGAGTCTTCACATTCATGGGCCTTCTGAATTTCTCGTTTAGATCAAACATTCTCTCTAAAGTCCTGACTCCTTTAGGAATAAAATTGTCGAATTTTAGCTCGGCCTGATGTTCTTCATCGTCAATAATGGCCCCTTTGAAAGTCTTGTCATTTGTCAAGCATTCCAGAATCTGCTGATCATCATCAAAAACCCGTAGATTGGTGATCATATCTGGAACCAAACGCCTGAAAAGCAATTCAACAGAGCACCAATTATTAGAGGGCACAAGCCTCACTGCTAAGGTGGCCAACAAGTCAGTTGCCGCATTCTTAAGTCTAGGAATCGATACAATGTTAAATGCATGAAAATATTTAAGCAAATCCCATAATTCACTTTGATAAGATTTTAAATGAGGAGAAATGCAACGTATTTGATTTCGAATTTGTTTTACAATTATTTCAGAATCCCCATACACTTTCAGATTTTCTACTTTTAATTCAATTGCTTTTCTTAGTCCCTGAACTAGTGCTTCATATTCAGTTTTGTTATTGGTGCATTCAAACTCTAACCTACATGAAAGAAAATGTTTATTTTCTTAGGATGAATCAGGACACATCCGACTCCTGACCCCTCCAAATTTTTAGAACCATCAAAGAAAAGCGTCCAAAAATCGCTTACCACTACTGTGCGTGAATCAATACCTACATCTACAGTTAAGTCTACAATTTTACAATCAATTTCATCAGCCTGTGAGAATAGAAGGAGACCAGGCTGAGCGTCTGACGTATCACTAGCTTCTTCCAATTGATAATTTCCAGATTCTAGTTCAATAAAGTAATTTCCCAAAACAGAATTCATTGGTTCATTCTTCTCTTCAAACTGAGCAACATTGTGTTTCATGTGGGTCTCCCTTAAAGATTTAATTTGATTTGGGATTCCTTTATAAGGTAGCCACAGATGTGACCAGTCCAAGGAAAAATATCCACTCAGCTTTGCCAACCAATCTCTGCTCAACACAAGTCCATAAGCCTCCTCCATGTACCACAATGTCAATGAATTGACAGACCTTATCATTTGAAGACAAGTGAATGAGAACATCCTCCATTTCCCCAATTACCTTCGCATTCATTCTATCCAATTGAATGACCCTCCAGGTAGATGGTTTAGGTTTCCCATTTATCTTCTTGCAGACCGACAGTGGCATAACGTTGACTGATGCCCCCGAGTCTACTAGGCAATTATGCACGTTGTGGTTGAAAATTTCAAAAGTAAGGAGAAAAGGTGGAGTCTTGCATTTAGGTTTACCTCCCACACTTGCTTCACCAATTTGTTCTTCTTGGGGCTGATTGTCGATGGGAAGCTTCTCCTCCGATATTTCAAGTGCTTTCAATAACTTTTCTTTTTGCTACGGCACATTGCACATCTCAAATAATGAGATATTTGCCCTTACCTTTTTTATATCCTCCACAATGTCATAATCCATATTATGCTCTGTGAGATTCGGTTTAACATTATTTATCTTTTCTTCATTGATATTAGTAGGCATGTTGATCTACCTAGGATTTTGACTGGTGATCGTAAATTCCAAAATTTTATTAGCTGCGGTGTTTCTTTGAAATTTCTTAACATTCTTTTGAAGTCTCTTAATCTTTGGGAGCATAAGACTGTTTTCCTTAATCAACCCCTGGATTCTTGTCATTACATTCGTTTCCAGGATATCTTCATGTCTCAGACCCTTTTCTTCCTCTGCATCAAACAACAATACACAATCCCATAAAACCATGGCCTCATCCTCCTGTTTTTTTGTATATTTATTGTTGTTTTTCCCTTCTTCATCATTATCCTTAGTTAATTTGGAATCCAACAGCTGATTCATAACCAACGTCATTGAATTTATCCATTGAGGACAATTCTTTTCAGAATGGGTTTGTTGGTGAAAAGTGCAAAAGTTATCCATCCCTACCTCCATTAAGTTCATAGATGCAGGGCTGTGCGAAGGGGGTTTGGATTGATTGTTATCTTCCTTTTTCTTGTAATAAGGCTTATAAAACTTCTGGTCTTCCTTTTCCTTGTCCAAATCTATTATTCTGTTAGAGAGCTTCTGCATCATCTTTTCCATTCCTTCGAAATCTGGTGATTGCTCCTCTTTAGGCTTAGCAAATAACAAAGCTTTCCTCCCAACAATTTTTTCTCCTGACTGCTCAGGATAGTCTTCGATCATTTCCTTTTCAACCTCCACTCTTTCAGCTTCTTCATAAGTCTCTGCTAGCATAGGTTTGGGTTTCATTTTGGCAAACATAGCCAACTTGGGTCCTAGAGCTGAAGTATAATACTCAATCAGAACTTTATCCGAGGGTTTGTCCGCTTTAGAAAAATTCTTAAGATAGGCTACAAATATTTGGGTAAAACTATGTACCTTCTGTTTTCTTTCTTTCTATAAGGAACACAGCCCTTTCATGAGAGCCGCATGAGTTTTTTGGGTTGCATATTTGCTTCTGAAAATCCTTTCAATGGTATCCCAGTATAGGGTAGAGTTTGTAGGCAAACCAAAATACCATGATGTTGCTGCTCCTTTAAGGGTATGCGGAAAAAGTATACAAACTACATCCTCATGTTCCCCAGCCCTCAACCCTTCTATTGCCAAATAAAAACTTTGCAAATGGTCATCTACTAACATTTTCTCATTTGGATCAAAATTAGGCAGCATCTTCTCAAAAGCTTGAGGTAAATCATGCAATGGAGGTGTTAAGTTCAGGGGTGATCTGGCCTTCCAAGCAGGTGGTGGATTTGGCGGGTCGGGTGGCTAGTTTGCATTTACACCTGCCATGAGTCTAGGTGGAGAGTGAGGAGGTGAAGGAATAGGAGTACGCATAGGATAACAGTAAGGTGTGCTTGGGCCTACTTGACTCAAAGGTTGAACAACTTCCTGTAACGCTACTTCTACTAACTCTTCCAAATCTCCAACCAACACTGAATCTTCCAAGATGGGACGATATTTCTTCTTGTATTCTCTTTGGGGTAAATCAGGGATAATGGGTAATCCTCTGATACTTTTTACATAATCCCGTGTGTGTCTTCTCAGATCATTTACTACTTGGTTGTCCACAGCAAACAAATATTCTCTATTCTCTTTAGTATTTGGATCAGGAAATAAACTGCTTTCAAAACTATCACTAGTGGAGTTGTTTTGAGGAAAAGGATTTTCCTGGACAGCCATGCACTTGTGGCCCTCCTTCTAGCACCAGAAACTGTTGAGGCCTGGAAATTGGCAAGCAACAACAGCAAGGGATTCTTCCTAGTCAACATTCCCAACTAGCCCATGACTGTTTGGTGTAGGGAATCCATCTGGTTTGCGGTCCGGCTACCATAGGTCAAGTAACAAAAAAAAGGGTTTTACAGGTTGTGGCCAGGTCCACCGTGTATATTTTTGTATTTTTGACTTTAAGTATGATATGAAAGTTCCTATCTAAGATTAAAATTGATAAAGAATGCGAGGAGTGGTCACAATGTGATGCACAGGTTCTTACCTCTCGTCTTAGACTCTCTCACATCTAAATCACACACAACTGGAAAAAACAATGCTAACTAAGCTATCCCTAGGGAGAAAGATTATTAATTCATGAGTAATGTAATACTGTTCATATGTTAAGATAAATCACAGATAGCTATTCTTGAAATCAAAACACATAAACATGAATAAATATTTACACGACAAGATAGCTCGTCAACTGTTAAAACATTCATTACTTCTAGTGGAAATTATCACAGAATAAACCAGAGAACATTCATGTAAGAACATAGGTTCAGAAAGTTAGAACGATCTCATGGTTAATGAACATAGCTAAAAACGAAATAGTTCCCCTTCAACATTGTTCATTTCATCACATTTGAACATTCCACACAGCACTTTCTCCAACAGGCAAAAAATTGTAATTTATTATTGCAAAATGAAGTAGTTCCTCTTACAACAAGTAGTTCACAAGTTTCTCTAGGAAAAAGCCCTCTTTCTGTCTCAATCTCCCATTCTTATACCGAAGGGGGAAACCTTTCGGCTCCCCAACCATTCCCTCTCACTGTTTTGTCACTTTGTGAATGCTCAAGATTCATCCAACATTACATTCTAGATAAAAAAATTATAAAAACCTGGAAAAAGCTAGGTAACTGATGGAATGCCCAATCATGCACCTTTTCTCTCTAATGATTATGCTTGACCATTCCTTAGTCTCCTCACAAACCCTCATAATTTTCTTCTTCGAGCAACGATTCTGTCGCCTTATGCTTTAACATGCTTTGTCCTCCAATTTGCACCTTCTTTTTCGCAATAATCTTCAATGAGATCCGAGAAACTGCCATGTCCGTCTGCAAACAAATGACAATTCATCATTAAATCTATCTATCTTTAATAAACATAAACCATGATATTAAAAATGGGTACTAAAGAGGAAAAACCAGAGCTCGTTCCTTATATGCAATTTTCAACCTAAACAAGGCACACAAGTTTCTTACGGAAAATGATGACCTCATACCAACGGCGGGAACGATCAAGAAAGGGCATATAAAAACCTCCATCGGTGAATCAGAACACTTGATGTTGGCTCATTAGTGGGTTACGCAACCACAACGGCAGGTAGCCTACACTCTAGGGTTTCCATCACACAGACTAAAAGAGGCGCGATAAAACATCGGGGGTCGGATCCTCTGCAGGCATCGGATAGCTAGTGAGCTACACAGCCACAATGGAAGAAGTTCAAAGGTGAAGAAAAACCCGTGGACCAGTCAACATCGAAAAAACAAAGAACAAGGCATCGGCGAAAAGACAAAAGTCAGACGGGAAGTTAGCCTATTCTGGAGCCACAACGACAGAAGTTAATTAGTCTGCGGCCTCCGATCATAGTCAAAGCTCTTTCCGAAAAATGCAAAGCAAGGTCCTTTCCAAAACAGAACCTGGGTTTAGCGAAAGACGTTAATTATTGGCACCACATTTAACTATCCTTTGAAAGAGAGGAAACCGAACAACCAATTTCAACCTCAAAGATAAAACATCGTAACAACCGGCTGAGCCTTGTAGCCCATAACATGCACAGACCCGAGCGCAATCCCAAAAAACAAGAAAACTGGCCTTCGACAATCCACACATAGCAGAGTAGGAACAAGCGGCCTTCAACAAAATCAACAAAGGGAGGCCAAAAATTTTAGAAATTTGGGAACAAAGTTGCAGCTACAACAGGCTCATTAAGTAAAAACTGACCCAGAAGACCTAGGAATTGATATAAAACTTCCCATTGAAGACAGCTAAGGCTGCTCATTATGGAATTGTGATCATTCTGAGTGAATGAAGTGCACATGAGAAATTCGATGGAGGGGACTTGTTGAAGTGAGTTTGAGGGATTAAGTGTTGAAGATTGAACTTGTGCAACTACTTTAAGCTGAAGTTCTTACTGCTGTAAGCAGGGCTGAATTATTGTTGTTTACCCAGTAAAGTTACAGAGGATCTTAAGGTTGCATATCTCACCCAGTACTCTACTAGGAGGACCAGGAAACAAGCTCAAGGGTCCTAAGAAATTGCAGACTAATCTTTCTCCAGGATTTTGTTGGGAGGAACAGCCTCCTTAAGCTGTTGTCACCTCATCTATTTGACGTGTTTTACTTGTTTAGGTTTATTTATAGTTTATCTACTATTTTTAGAAAAATATTATGAGTTTTTAAGATCTGCATATTATTATTTTATTAGGGTTTATGAAGAAGAAAGAGCATTGTTTATTGATAAAATTAGTGATTAGCAGATTATATTTAAAACATGAGAGATTTTGCTAAGTGAAAGGTGAATAGAAAATAATTTACCAAACTGTATTTTTCCACGCCTTTTATAAGGCAGTACTCTAGTACAGCTGGTTGCTTAGTTAGATAAGTAGATTTGTTTATTAAATTTGAATGTAAAGTGCAAATAATTACTTCTATAGTTTTATATGGTTTATTTATAGAAATCTAGCTGTACTTGCTCTGTCTGTTGAAAGTAACTGCATTATCTAATTTCAAAAAAGAGTAGATTATATAATAATCACTAGTAATTATAATATTCACAGAATTATTACTAGTATTAACACTTATTACAAATACAATAAATAAATATTAATAAACAAATATAGGAACAGTAAAAATTTTACTTAGGGTCAAACCTAGAAAGTAATTCTTAGGTCATTATAATTATTTACTCAAAGCTTACAAATACACTCTGTTTTTGTAAGCACAGGTGTTTTTATTGCATCCCCTAAGAATCATCTAGGGTTTACAAGAGATAGGATTTATCTCTGAAAACAGACTTTTACATTCTTACTCTTAATACAAACCCTAGCAGCAGTAATTAATTATTATTAAAAATAAAATCAATATAGAGCTAAATTTATTTATGAAAAACCATTTAAATACAAAACTGTAGGTTATCCAAAGATAATAACCATTTTAAGAGAAACGAGATATTTTATTCACCCAATAACACTGTGCAATTTCAAATAGTAAAAATTATTATAAAAACAGTTATACTAAATTAAATTTAAATTAAAATAACACTGTAAACAAATTAAATAGAGAAGAAATAGAATAAGCATAATGTCCTATTGCCTTTTATAACATCTGGCGAGGCTTAAGCCTGATCAAAATGACTTATGTAAGTCTAAAGAGTAGTCGTAAACCAAAATTTTAACCATTACAATTCATAGTAAGTAAAAAACCCTTCATCTATTACAAGGATTGCTAAATGGATAGTCTTTTCATTTCCTACAAAAACCACTTAAAAACCTCAAGTAACCACCCAGTGGTTGAACAGTAATGTCACAGCTTAAAGTAAAGTCTGCAATTAAAAGAAAAACTTTACATGTTCCCAGGCCATAAAGGCTCATTAAAAAAAACTAAGTCACGGCTGCAACAGCCTTAAACTTTTGCACATAACAACCTCTAGGGTTTAAAAGTAGTAAAAACAAAAAAAAAAACAAGAAGCAAATACATAATAGTAAACCCAGGCCGAGTCCACAACCAGCATAGTGAAACTCCCATATTTTCTCACTACCACAACATAAATTGCAGGAGAAAACCCTCAATTATAACCGGGGCTTACCAGGGTTTTCATGGCTGAAGGTTGGAGAGATGTGCTAGCATCCAAATACCAAAGGCCGGGAGAAACCTCCACAGAAAACCATATTAATTACAGCCTTTAAAATGTATTTGTAATTTGTCAATTTAGTGAAATAAAAACCTTGACACGAAGTTACCTGGTAATGTTCTCATTTTAGATAAATCGTAAAAGCAAAGCCTCTGGGGCCAACTCAATGGCACCTTGGAGAGTGATGCCCCGAAAAGTATTAATGCGCTGAGTGCAACTGAAGACCCTGAGCCACGATTCGAAGGAGACGAACACCACTTTTAGGAAATACTCCAACAAGAACAAGGAACGCTCTCTTAAAAACTCTGTCTAGTGTGTCTTCTTAAAACAAAACTCACAGTCCTCAAATCAGTGGAGTAAAACAACTCATACGCACAAATTTTCCTCGGCAGTCTTTAAATTTCAAAAGAATCACAGTATTGTTTTCACCTACACCAGCTCGCAACAAATTTGGGAGAACATTTTACAACCAGAGGCTAGCACAGATCCATGGTGGCCATGAGCTCGTAGCTCGGCCACACCTCAGTCGAAGGAACTCTTGCAATGTGAAATGAAGGGTTAGGGAAATTGTTAAGTCAACTTAACCAATGGATTAGACACCTCCACGTGTCCACCGAAATATTTCATCTTTGTGGGTTGCAATTCAATAGTCAATTATGTAGTTCCAATCTGCAATAAAATCATTACAAATAAAAAACATAAATCATTTAAACAATGTATTTTTTTTATTGCTAATAATGTAATATACCCTTGATCATTTCGATGCCTAGTTTATAAACCATAGAAATAAGAAATGGATTTTCTTTTAGGGTTATTGTTATAGGTCAAGATAGGGTAGTTTATTTTGTTAACTATGTTTTATAAAACATAAGTAAAGGACATACTGTTAATAATAAACTATATTGAGAAAGGAAATCTAATGATTCCTTGAAGTAGTCTTTTGATTTTATGGAGTTGGAGAGTAATTGTTTGACTAGCGCCCAAGCAATTATAAAATCGTTCATGTTATATAAATCAATAACCATATCTCAAGAGATTTACAAACAACCTTGTGTAACAGTGTAGTTTATAGCTAAAAGGTACACCAGGAAATGAGGTGTAAGATACAAATAAAAATAATTCAAAGTAAAAACTATAAAAGTTTGAAGAAGAATTATCTCAACTATGAAGGGAAACTTGGACCAACCCTCTTAATGCATTGTGTAGTTGGGGATATAAGTAAGTGCAATCCATATACTTTATATAAGAGTCTCAATTGTAATTTTAACGTTCAAGTATTGAGTAAAGCAGTTTAAGAGTCAAAATAGTTTTTGTACATTTATTAAGAAAACATTTAATTATAGAACCCTAGAGTAAGGGTAAGTTTGGTATTATTGCAACTGAGTATGATGACTTAAGATCCCTTAGAAACAAAACTCTTAGACAAGACAGACTAAGTTTATAGTTCAACAACATAGAGTATTTCTTCATGTTTAAAAAAGGGAATCAAATAAATTTGATCAAAACCAAACTCCAAATGTTTTGACGGATCTAAGCATAAGTCTACGAACCATATTTCTTCCTACTTAACTTTAGATCACAATAACTATAAGCAAAAGTACGAGTATTATTTAGAGATAATATTAATCATCCAGTTTGATTTGATTTCATTTTGATAGTAATTTGGTCATACATTTTAACCCATGCGCATGCAATTTTGTTTTAACATCTTTAGGGACTTTTGATGAATTTAATAAGGGCAATGTTACATATTATGGAGACAAGATACAATTAAACATTCTAATTCTATCATCATATTTATACTAGTTAAGTATCTTTCTTGATCTAGATATATATTTTTTTATACTAGAACAAAATGCTTACCTGTTAGAACCTGTAAAGAATCATCAGTTCCATTGTGTTAGCTATAAGCTAAGTAAGCCCCAATCACACCTAAGAAATTTTTCCTACTTGACAAAAGAAAACAATAACATACTTAGCATTAGTAAAAGACATATTTCTTTTCTACTTTCTGGAAAATGCAACTACTAGGTTGAAACAGTACTAACACGGTATTTAAAGATAAGCCTTTAAGTTATACAAAACCTTATAAAGAAGTAATCTTCATTTCTCATGCAAACTGTTAATTATCTGCTAACAGTTAGTGGTTAATTAGCATTGACATTTGATATTTTATGTCACATGAAAAAAAAAATTATGAATTTTTGAGTTATTACAACAGCAAGTCTCATGTGAATCACATTGGATTGCACACATTGAAGCTGTTATTCCTGGGGCTCCCTGTAACTATCAAGTCAATGAAGTTGCTTCCACCATATCATACATTGTAGTGAAAAATTGAGGCACCAAATTTCCTTCATTGTTTTGAGACCCATCCATAACCTAAACCCCATAAATAAATAAATAAAAACAAATCAATAGTAGGGATTGAGCTTTCCGTGAGACCTCAAATTTATAGCATTCAATAGCTTTGCAAAACCCAACAAAGGTATGGAGTAGGAAAGGGGAAAACAAGGAAATAAAGGGTAGTCAAGAATTTATTATCATGACTGGTAGGATCCCTTCTCTGCCTTTTAATTTTATTCATCATAGTCCTCTTCTTCTGTATACACATGTGAAATACTAAGGGATTCTTTTGGTTATTAGTGAAGTGCATAAATTCCCATGTATTGGATCTAGTGTTCCTTGTAGATCCTAGACCATGTTCTTGATTCATACACGTGTCAGTGGGCTTCCCTCCCAAGTCGGCTCTACCTCTGGTAGAAAGGATACCATGCTAGCCAACACACTTGATCCATGCTAACAAGAGAACTTCAACCACGCCTTAAAGAAAAACAACGCTAGCAAGAAAGTCTTACAAACTCCAACAAATGAGCCTTGACCATGCCTTTCCCATATGTATCCAAGTTACAAGGCATAAACTATGATATCAATCTTGGTTGAGCTTTGGAATTATGAGAGAAGCATCTGTTTGATCTAAGTTGCCATAATCTTGTGACTAACCATCTTCCAAGTCTCATTCTTTGCGTTCAATATGAAAAGTGATTCCAACTGAAACACAAAAAATATAGGGTTTTCCTTCCTATAAGAATTTCTTACTCGATTGTGTATTTTTCCCATATTCACAAGGATCAAAATACAACAAGAAATTGACAAAATTTGTCTTCACAAACACAAAAGACACAGAAATAAGTATTGCACTAGTAGTATTTCTTAGGAAATGCTTGTGTTCCTATAGAAAATCCTTGATAAGGTTGGGCTTTGTGTTGTTAATCTTATGCATGTGGGAGAACATACATATCATTATTGTTCACAAGTTAATAATGCATGCATGTTAATAACACATGTGCATTCCTATTACAATGGGTAAAAAATTGACTATTGTAAAATTAGTTAGCTATGGGTGTCGATTATATAAAATTAGTTAGTTATGAGTGTCAATAGGGAGAGTTGAAAATCAAGCCTAAGCATGGATAAGGGGATAAATGATTGCTTGGATGCCTAAACAAGGTGAAGGCGGGTAAATAATGGCCTAGAAACCAAAACATGGTCAAGTGTGTAAACAATAGGCTAGACTGGAAATGGGTATGAATTCCTAAACAAGAGCTTCTATCCCTAAACATATGGAGGATAGTTACAAGAAGAGGTTAATAACAATAGAATAGGCCGTATTCCCTAAATGATGCTTGTCATACTAAATCACCACAAAAAACACCTATTACCGAAAAAGGATTCTAAGGCTATATTGTTGAATGTGTCCACACAAAAACACAAGATCCTTATATGATATCTATAGCTCACTATAGGGATATAGGTGTCATGATTAAACCACAATACATGCCTTAAATGAGAATGTGTATTGGTCCTACACCATCAATCATTCTAAGGCCATGGCCAAAGTTATTTGCCATATGAGTGGGATACAGGTGCCATGAATATGTTATGTGATGTGGAAATATTGTTCAAAGGTGTAAAACCACTTATACTATGAAACATGAACTTTATAGTAAGAACGAGAACTCTAGCCATAAAAACGATGATTTTTGCATTAAAAACACCCAAAACACCCCCCAAATAGAAAAGTGTTGATACCAGTATACGCATTTTTTTTCAGGGTAAAAAATAGATTCATGGCCTAAACATCCCATATTGTTGTTTACAAAAACTTTAAAATCAAACCCTAAATTGGAAAAAGATTTTTTTCTTCAAGTGATACATTACAACTTTTTTTTAAACTTGCATATTAAACAAAATAAATAATTCATAAATAATTTCACCACTCTAACCATATAAAACAAAGAAATTATGATGTGATTCAAAACAAAATCATATATTAGAACATATAAGAACAATTGATTCATATAAATATTCAAAAAATCATTTAGAGTTTCAATTACAAACATCATACTTTAAAAAAAATCTAAAATGTTTCATGTGAAATTATTCAAATTCATCCATGGCTTATGACACCCCATCAGAATCTACATTTTTCTGCAGATGAAGGACTGGATGAATATGTAGATGACCCATATTCTTCTCTATTATCAGTGGATGCACCATATGAGTCTACATCTATGCACATTATTTCAGATGTCATATTCCTTCTCGATCTACAGCTTGGTTTAGCAGACTCCCATCTTGCAACTTCTTCTTTAAGAAGCAACCTCTTGATAATATCTATAGTCTTGGAGCAAAGAGTGTCTTTTTTTGTCAACTTGAAATCATAAACAAGTATATAAACTTCCTCTAATTTCAAGATGTCAATGTGGCTACGATTTATTTTTTGACCCTTTTTTTTTCTTTTTCTACAAACCTTTTCCTCAACCACCATCTCTAGCTTCTACACACCATCAAATGGGTGTTTATGTGTTGCATGCCAATGTACTTCTACTGATACTACTTCTTAATTTTATTTATTGACCTTCATAGCTTTTGCAATATAGAATGGATAATCATGTGCATCATCTATATCCAAAGCTGCAATCATGCATCCCTCTAATCCCCCCACCCCCACAACATTACATTAAAAAAAAAAATTAAATGTTAAAACACCCCCCACAACATTATAATAAAAAAAAATTAAAACATTAAACCCCTAAATCCCCCAACAACATTACATTAAAATTAAATAAAAATAAAAATTATAACCCCCACCCCCTAACCCCGTTAACCTCCCACAACATTACCTTTACAAAATTTAAAA
>LPNX011078819.1:140945-154856 GCA_001517045.1 Pseudotsuga menziesii
TGTAATATTGATTTTAGGGTAGGTTTAGTGGGATAGGCAGGGGGGTTTAAATTTTATTTTATCTTTTTAAAATGCAATGTGGGGGGTTTAGGGGGTTGGGGGAGGGGGTGGGGGTTAATTTTTTAAAATTTTTTTAAATGTAATGTTGATGTTAATTTAACAAGGAAGCAACTTTATTGATAAGATATTTGCATTATATTATCAAGTTTTTAAATTTATAAATCAATTATATTCATTGATAAGTTAATTAAATTCTTTTTTATTTTTGTTACAGGAAAAATCCTAATATTCGTAGCTCCATTAGTGATCCATTTCTAAGTGATGTTGAAAAAATACATCTTGTAACTTAGACAAAATATGAGAGTTAGGAATCTCTTTTAATCAATGAAAAGAGTGAAGGAAAATATACTTAGATGCTGACTTATAATGTCGTGCTTAAAAAATCAACATATGAATAAAGGGATTTGAAAGGAGTGAACATAAACATCTATCAAAAGACACAAGCATTGATTAAATATATCATAGGTACATTTTCAAGATAAGGAGATTGGTTCTTATATTTGTTCTCGGGTTCAAGTAAAATTTCTGATATTACATATCAAACCGTATTTCAAGTTTTATTGTTTTTTATTCTTCATTAATTATTATTTTTAAGTATGCTTCTTTATGCTATTTGAATTAACTATTTTTCTGTTTTTGGTGATTATGTACAACAATAGCATGCTTTTTACAAAAAGGAAGAAATTGCATATCTATCGATAATGATCCACTGCAATGCAATTACATCAAGCAAAGAATTAATGTTATTCAAGTTCTTCCAAATGAATTGCAAGAAGTTGGTTTGAAGAAAGGAGAGTTTAGTGAAACACTTGTGGTGAAGATGTCAAAAGCGTCTGAACCCCCATTAAGAGGGATGTTTGGAAATTAGCACTTTGGGCATCTTGCAAACATAGAGGACCCAATGGAAGAGGACATTGATGTCCTTGAAGAAATCCAAGCTCCAGTAAATTCCAATTTCGATAAAGAATTCGGCCTGCATGATATTGTTGATTAGTTTCATGTCTTGAAGAAAATGTTAAATTTGACAAGCTTTTTATCAGATATATTAGTGATGTTTTGACTTTCATACTTTATTTTAGAAATAATATTTCTATATATAATGTTTTCAATATGTTATTTACAAATATATGGTATATTCTTTCTTGAATTTATGTGGATCACCACTTTTTGGAAAATAATATGAAATAGTATCATTTTTATACAAAAATCTCTCAAAAGCCATTGAAAATGGTTTTAAATGTCTTTATTTTCTAGATTTTTTTAGAATTTTGTCAATATAAAAGGTCTTATTTTGTCCATAAAAATGTCTTGTTTTAAAGAAAAAAATTGCAAGATGTATATGTTTTTCATTATAACTTGCTTCTAAATGTATTTTGTTGAATTTCTAAAAAACACACTTGTAAATAGAAATTAAAAACATTTGACAACAAAGATAATTCAAAGGCCCAAAAAATGCCTCAAAATGAAAATGTGTGATACTCGTATTAACCCTTTTTGAAATGGAGGTAAAAATAGCTACTAAAATTAGGAAAGAGAAAAATGAGAACTTGGTCAAGTTCTCATTTCATAGTATAAGTGGTTATATACGTGGTTAATAGGAAACAAGTGTCTTAAGTCCTAAATGCAATTATTCTGTGGCTCTAGAACTATGGTTACAGGAGGAAATACTTGTGGCTCAGGCCCTAAATGCTACTTCTTGAGCTCAGTTTCCATGAACAACACTTGCAAAACACAACCCAATCCCTCTATAGGGGGTATTTGTCATCAAAATTGGATATGAATTCCATTAAAATAATTTTCACATCAATGTGTTAAAGCTCAAATCGACACTTCTTTGTCCATGACAATAGTTCAAAAGACGACACATGAATTTCACTCTTGCTGTAGAAATTGGACTCACAATAGTACAATTTCATCCACCATTGGAATCATCCCACCCATGTGTGTGTCTTTGGAATACCAACATAGTCCATTTAAAGTCTAAACTACATATCTATCAAGCATGTAGAAGGATCAAATCCCTTAAGGTGCAAACTTTTTTTAGATTCTAAAACTTGAGGAAAGGTAAGCATCTCCATGGATTGGATCCCTCTTAGTTCTTGATAGATCCATGGTTGAGATGCACTCACATATTATCTAAACTTGCATTATATTAAGAATTGATATTCTCAATTACATTAATTACACACTAAAATTTTCATAATTTTACATATTCTAGACTATATTTTAATAACATGAGAAAAAACATCCATAATGGATTACATTACTAATAAACACTAATTATTAACCATTGCCAAAAATTCCATACTCTTAAATATAAATATAGTAAATTTATACTTACAATATGTTAACATTTTTACTTAAATCATTTCCATAATGATATAAAAATATTATTATTGTTTGGGAAAAAAATGGATGTAAATTATATTATCCATCATTACATTATATTACAATTCCATAATATACACACAAAAAAACTCTATAATTTCTACAAAACATGGTAAGACATTAAGAACACTACTCCATAATATCATAAGATCGATCTTTTTAAGTAAAACCACATAGTAAGTATGTTAACATTTTAATAATAATAATTGCATTAACTTTTTACACAAGTTTTTACTATTAATAACATTAAATATGTACCATTAATAAAATCAATTAATGACATTACTTATCATATTAATTTTGCATGTAAATATTACCATTAATAGCATCAAACAATTAATGACATTATTTATCATATTAATTTTCCATGTAAATATCATTATTGTGGAGTATGTAAAATATATTTTACACAAAGCTTTTACTCATTAATAACATTGTTTATAACAATGTGTACCATTAATAACATCAAACAATGTGTACCATTATTAAGAATGACACTGGTAATGATTTTTTTTTAATGTACTAATATCATTATGATGTGGTATGTGTAATTTATATTTCATTATTGAAACAAAATCTCCCTAAAATATTAGAATCTTGGATTATATCTAATTTAGCATTCAACATAATAAAACAATAATGCATCCTTGCTTGAGATATTTAGGAATATTTACTATGTATCTAATTTAGCATTTAACATAATAAAACAATAATACATCATTACTTGAGATATCTACTATGATGATAAATCTCATTCCAATATAATTGTCTACCATGGGAAACCTTTTTTTTTCACAAAAGCATATGTTATAACATAATGAGTTAACTTAACTTACATTAATGGATAGTAGCTAATGAGTCAACTCAAATTAATGGATAGTAGTTGGCTATAACATAATGAGTCAACTCACATTAATGGATAGGAGTTAATGATGACTACTAATAAAATTATTAGTGTTAGTGTGTGAAAACATGAAAATGTCAAATAAATAACTAGTTATCTTAAGAAAATCATTATTTCTTCACTAAGGAAGGAAAGTGTTCTTCCAGGATGCTCCCCTCGCCTCTATTGGATTTATTAAATGAGAGATCCAAAGGTGCTTTCCTCACTTGCCTCAATTGGAGTTATTGAATGAGATCCAACACTAGTCTTCTCACTAGCCTCAAAAGAAGTTGCTAAATGAGAAATGCAAGGGTGTTCCCCTTACTCCCTGGATTGGAGGTAGGGAATAAGAGATTCAACAATGTTCCCCTTACTAGAGTTGTTGAATAAGAGATCAAAGAGTGCTCCCTTCACTAGAGTTGTTGAATAAGAGATTAAAGAGTGCTCCCTTCACTTGTGTGGATTAAAGTTATTGAATGAGATATCCAACCATGCTCCCAACACTCAATTTATTAAATAAGAGATCCAACAATGCCCTACTCACTCACATAGACTCATATAGATTCAATTTCTTGAATAAGAAATCCAACAATGCTCTACTTATTCACTTTGATTAGAGTTTTTAAATAAGAGATCCAACAATTCCTCTTTACTAATCCAATAGTGCTCCCTCTTTCACATAAACTCAATTTCTTGAATAAGAGATCCAACAATGCTCTGCTCACTCACCTAGACTAGAGTTTTTAAATAAGAGATCCAACAATGCTCTACTCACTCACTTACATTAGAGTTTTTAAATAAGAGATCCAACAATGCTCTACTCACTCATGGAGACTAAAGTTTCCTCATTCACATAGACTCAATTTCTTAATAAAAGATCCAAGAATACTCTACTCACTCACCTCCACTAGAATTTTTAAATAAAAGATCCAACAATGCTTTACTCACTCACCTACACTAGGGTTTTTAAATAAAAAATCGAACAATACTCTACTCACTCACCTAGAATAGAATTTGCTCTACTCACTCACTTGGACTAAGTTAAATGAGAGATCCAACAATTCCCCTTTACTAAACTTATAGAGTTTTTAAATAAGAGATCAAACAAATCCCCTCTACTAAACTAAACTTATTGAATAAGAGATCACAGTGCTCCCTCACTAGAGTACTAGATCCAACTGTACTCACCTCACTCTAAGAAGTACAAAGTCAATGTATTCACTTAAACAAAGGGTACCCAAACGAAATGCAAAATCAAAATAATACAACTTTCTTTGCTTGTACTCCACTCGACATTAAATATGAAACACGGATGTAAACTAAACAACCATGGTTTTAGATATCATATTTAAACTATACAGAGACTTGCAGAGCATTCATCCAATCCTTCTTTCTTCCTTTAAGAATATCCAACATTTGCCACCGGCCAGCCCCACGTAAATATATGGTGAGTGCCTTTGAAGAACTGTTTCGAACTTCATGAAGATATAAATCTACCTCTATTCGTATCTATATATCAATTACTGTGTCTGGATGATATCTTCCAACATATACATACCGCCATTTCTTTACTCAGCTTAGTAGCAGAAGCTGCAGAACTGTTCTTCTTCAACATGGCGCTTAGAATTAAAGAGGCCTGGAGGGTGCTGCTGTTAGTAGTTGCGTACAATTTCATCGGATCGGGATTAGGTCGGGCCAATGCATTGACACTACTAAGCAAGGATTACTACAAACAAACATGCCCAAGTGCAGAGACTGTAATAAGGGATACAATACGCAATGCTACTAAGTTTGACCCTAAAATCCCTGCTCGCATTCTACGAATGCACTTCCATGATTGCTTCATTCGGGTATTTGCACTGTATTTTGATATCTGTTAGGGTTTCAAGGTATTTTGATATCTGTTAGGGTTTCAAGGTATTTTTATTTAAATGGGTATAGTTGGTTATTGGCATTGGCATAAATGCTTGCAGGGATGCGATGCGTCTGTGCTGTTAGACTCTACTCCAAGCAATCAAGCAGAGAAAGACGCGCCACCCAACGTCTCACTCCGGGCTTTTTACGTTTTAGATGATGCCAAGGCGAAGCTCGAGTCCGTTTGCCCACAAACTGTTTCCTGCGCTGACATTCTCGCAATCGCTGCCAGGGATGTTGTAGTTCTGGTATTATGATCTCCTCACCATATAAACAATAACCATACTACACTCATGTGTAATGACAGTGTAGAAATGTATGTATAATTGAAATAATATTGATTTTACAGGCCGGGGGTCCACAATGGGACGTTCTGAAAGGACGAAAGGACGGACTGATCTCCATGGCAAATGACACAAAGAATTTGCCAGCGCCAACCTTCAACGTTTCTCAGCTCATTCAAAGTTTTGCCCTCCGTGGACTGTCTGTTCGTGATCTGGTAGTACTGTCAGGTAGATGTAACAGTTCCCTTCTTTTTATACTCAACATTATAATTTTAGTGGTACACATAAGTTCGATGAGGTAGATTTATCATTACTCATTCCGATTGACCTGATCCTCAACCCATTATATCGATACTTCTGTTCAAACACAAACAGATTTTTTTCCTCGACCAATTCTATAACCTGATTGCTGGATAACCACTCTCAAAATTACAAGAATCAGCAATTTAATTTCGATGCATTATTATTGATATAAAACGCTATATTAAAAATGAATGATTCACATTATATGATTTTTATGTTAATAAAGCTCAAGATTGAAACAACATAGAAAGTTCTAAAGGACATGATAGATAATCCAATACCGTTCATAATAAATGAAGTCTTAAAATGTGTTCATATCTATATACACCTCATATATCTTTACACAAAAATGATAAACAAACAACGGTAGAATATTTTAATTTTTTTAATGTATTTTTTTTTAACTGGTCTATATTAAATTAAGTCATAAAGATATAACAATAAGAGCAGTAGGCAAACCAGTCACAATGCAGGGTGTTTAACATATGCAGTAATCATTTTTTTTATACTAATAATATGAAAAGCTACTGGCTTTATTTATCTTAAAAAAACCTATCTCGCCTATGACAAAGAAACTATCTATTGTACTCATCATTTATGATTGGAATGACTTGCACCTCATATTCTATGCAGGGTGTTTAAATAGGCAGTAAATAAACTTTTTATACTAATAATATGAAAAGCTAATGGCTTTATTTATCTTAAAAAAACTATCTCACCTATGACAAAGAAACTATCTATCGTATTCATCATTTATGATATCGTATTCATCATTTAGGATTGGAATAACTTGCACCTCATACTCTTGATCAAGGTTGCTTTTGCTGAAGCTACTTGCTTATTTATTTGAAAAAAACCCATCTCAGCTATGACAAAGAAACTATCTATCGTAGTCATCATTTATGACTCGAATGACTTGCACCTCACATTCTTGATAAGGGTTACTTATGCTGGGGAACAAGTTACATCTTAAATACCAGTCTTGTTGGGTTCTTATCCAATATATTTAGCTTTATATTAAGGGTTGTGAGAGCCTTATGAGGAGATTGAATTTGTTTTCTAGCATGTCATCGAGGGTCTACAACTAAGTTTGGAACCTTTATTCTTTTTTGTCATGCTGTGCTTTATTGTCTATTAGTACCTTCCCTAACAGAGTTGGACTTTGCGCCTTATTGTTTATTAGTATCTTCCCTAATAGAGTTTGATTTTGCAGATCTTGTTGCTTTGCTTCAGCAAGGAGAGAGTCTTTTTCTCTACTGACCCAGGCTTCTCTTTAATGCAATTTTTCCTTAATGTTTTTAATAATGTACAAGATGACCTCCTTATAGTATCTTAATTTTCTCTTAACCTTTAAATTTTCCTCACACCAAAATTTGTCTTTCAACTTAGAAGTAATAATATTCTTGACATTATGTGGTTTTCATCAATGCCCCAATGGTTTAACCAAGCCATGGTATCTTTACACCAACAGGGCTTGAGGCTTAGTTGGTTTTGACTTGAGTTTAAAGCAATTTTAGGAAGTCTACATTAGGTACCTAGTCTTAGTCATGCTCCTCATGGGGAAAGTCTCACTTTTATGAGAAGAATAAGATAAGACTTATTGCTTTTAATTTTGAAGTTATAAGTTAAAAAGTGCTTAATAGTTTAGATTTATATTAATTAAAATATAAATGTTTAAAAGTAATTTTTTTATAAAATATATAATAAATTAAAAATACATATAGAACCTATTTTATATAGATAGATAAAATAAACTACTCTGTGTTAAGTTTTTAAGTTTAACCTCCCCACACAAAATATATATATATAAAATAGACTGCTCCTTGTGTTAAGTTTTTAAGTTTAAACTCTACACACAAATATATATATATAATTTAAAAACTTACCCCAAGAACTCGTACAGTTAATGAGTAATGGATCTATATATATATATAATAGAATTTTTTAAGTTTAAACTCTACACACAAAAATATATATATAATTTAAAAACTCACCCCAAGAACTCGTGCGGTTAATGAGTCATGGTGGAAGAAGTAAGGCACATTATATTTTCACAAGTGAAAGAGATATGCAGGGTAAAGTGTTCCTCTCAACTCGCTACGTTTCAAAAATGTTGTCATTTCTTTTGAAAGTCAAAACATCAGTGAAACTATGGTAAGTCTGCTTTGTAGGTTAATGGAAATTTAATTGAATTGTGAATTGCCATTAACAGGTGGGCATACATTGGGCTTCTCTCACTGCTCATCCTTTGAGAGCAGGCTCCATAACTTCAACACTACATTTAAGGTGGATCCAACCATGGAGCCACAGTTTGCACAGAACCTACGTACGGTGTGCCTCCAACCTAACAACAATCGTAGCGCAGGGGCCTTCCTCGATTCCACGGCTAACAAGTTCGACAATGCATACTTCAAACATCTGATAGAAGGAAAGGGAGTGTTTGGCTCCGACCAGGCACTGTTTGTTGAGAACCCAACAAAGATGATTGTGAAGAGATTCGCAGAGGATGAGAATGCCTTCTTCAAAGCATTCCAAACATCAATGCTAAATTTGGGCAGTGTTGGAGTTATGACCAGCGGGGGTGAAGTGCGATTGAATTGCAGAAAAGTGAATTCTTGAATAGGACTGTTATGGGATTATACGCTCCTCTTCTCCATTTTCACTTTTATATGTTATAAAGATTGTTATCAGACTATCCTCTGTTTGGAGATATAGAGTATCATACATATATGTAAACAATAAATAGTTTCAGTCCTCAAATTATTCATCAAGCAAAACGAAAATATCTGACATTTTCATAGTTACGAAAGTATCTGACATTTTTCCGGCGTCGATCGTGAACGCTCCAACGATCGAGCCTTCAAAAATATTGAAAAAACATAATCATAGGAATTGAGCTAAATTTAGTTTATATTGAAGGTTGAGAAAAAAATTAGGTTCACTATTTAATTATAATAACAAAAAAATTACATTCCTTATAAAATCTACATTGCTAATAAATCTTTTGTGGTTGACGTTCTATTTTTCAATAGCCTTTAGTCGTTCTATTTAATAGATCTTACATTTTCTTTTTACCGTGTGCCCTTACTCATATCTTACGTCTTAGCATTTCAACCATTAATTTAGCCTCTTATATATTTTTTTAAATAATATTTATATGACCGAAAGCTTTAGAGGATTAGGACAATTTTATGTTAGAATCTAGTGTTTTTCTTTTTATTTTGCAAAATTTGAATATAAGTGTATTTAATTGAGATTTTGATGATAAAAATGGATTAGGCAGTCTAAAAATATCTAGAATACCTAAAATTCCAAAACTTAACACTTATAAATTGAATTTTAAAAATTATCTACCATTTTTTTTTAAATCATGCTAAAAAAAAATCTAGCTATTCAAACCTAAATAGTAAAACTTTTAAACTACATAAAAATACTAAGTTTTTATTATTCACAACCAAACATTTTCCATAAACAAAACTAACTTTCTATATATATATATATATATATATATATATATATATATATATTTAATTGATATTTAATATATCATAAAATGCTTTCTAATATTCACAACCACCAAAAAAAATTCATATGCAAAACCAAACTATTTAACTTGCTTTAAAACCTAACTCTTTAATTTGTCCTAAAACCAAATATATAGATGAATATTTATCTTCTTGATTTTATTACCTATATACATTTCATACATTTTCATTTCTTTACTTAATTTTTCAAAAATGAAGGTAAAGTCTACATGTGTACATTTGATACATTTACATTTCCTTTACTTAGTTTTTCAAAAATGAAGGTAAAGGCTAATACATTCCATACATTTTCATTTCTTGTTGCTTCGTTTTCCACGAATGAAGGTAAAGTCTACACATTTTAATGGTGAATGGCCACGATAAAATTGTATATATGCATGGCAAGGTAAGACATACATTTCTTATCCCTTGGGGCATAGAATCGATTAGAAATATAAATTGTCTTTTTTTTTTTAAATTGATTATGATTTATTTAGGTCTGAAATTTAATTTTCACAATTAGGCATATTCAAGTGTAATAAAAACTAAGAGTTATTCTAAATATGAAGAGTTGTTAAGGAAGTTAAAAAACTATTTGGAAGATGAAATCAATAACCATTATCTATATATTAATGTGTAAGATATTAATATCTTGATGAGAAATTGAGCTTTCACGTCATTTTCTTTGTTTTTGTGGTTAATTTCTTGTGTGTATTTGACTTTTTTTAACCAATTGATTTGATTGTCTGGCAGCCTAAGGGTGATATTAGAGAAAATTAGATCTATGTCATGTGCTCAGAATTAACCTACTCTCTGTGTGCAACAAATTTGTCAATGCTTTATTCCTTTGTTATGAAAAAACCTTCTTAAACTTGCATTGTGAGTGCAAATTGGTTTTCATCGGTGGGGATTTCCTTGTCCTTCTCTACTATGTCGTAGGCTAAACCCATTGTTAGACTTCTTCCCGTCGACCCAAGTTCAGATCCTTAGTCAAAAACAAAACCCAAGATATCGGTTGTGTTATCATGAATCTTATAGTTTCCCCGTAAGGTGATCTTATTCATGACGACAGAGGAAAGGAAACTTAAGTCACGATCTACAATATCTAATACCTTTGAAAGAACTCGAATGTCACGCCATTCATGGATATTGACACTTCAAACTCAGTGAAAATGCTAAGCCTAGGGGCCATCCCTATGACCAACATAGCCCTAAAATAAGGAAATGAGTAGATGACCAATAGAAACTTGGTGGAATATCTTAGTGGGATAGTTGATTATAGTTTAAAACAATTACTAAGAGATTTTGAGCATCCAGGTGAAAAGCCCCAATTTAACCCTAGGGTTTTAAGTAGAAAAATGAGATTTAGGGAAAATGGTGAAATTAAACGAAATTGGATACTCAAATTTATTATTGGATGTAATATTAAGCAAATAAAAATGAAACTAGCAATACCCAGTTCGCAGTTTCTGAAATACCCACTCCTCCCAAGGAGGGTGTCCTCCCCTACGAAGCAGACCAATGCTTAAGATGGGAAAATGGAGTCCGATGATGATGAAAATTAAGAATTAGGGTTTTTACGTTTATTCCAAAGTGGGTTTTAATTTTTATAGCTTGCCACAAACTAGAGCCTACAGATCTATGAAATGAGGGTTTTAAAAGAGGGTTTGATGAAAGGAAAACGCAGCCCCAATCATATACTGAGAAAAAGGATAGATCTTACCTCGAAAAAACGTACCTAATGTTTCAGAGGATGAATACCGAAGTGATGAATATTATTTCTGCATAGATCAAGTGAAGAAATTGTGAAAATCCATCTTTGTTGAAAATGCCCAAGGAATCTAAATACGCCCTTTCTCATGCCAAGTCAAGTAAATAACAATGAGAACAACAAGAAAAATTACAAATCTTGATGAGAAGTAAATGAATAAGAGAGTGAGAAATCATAATATAGAAAAAATCCATGTATTTCTCAATCTGAAAAGAAGAGCAAGGTAGGTGCCTCGTACAAGTGTGCCCCTCTCCAAATCACCTTCCCTGTCAAACAAATGGATCCATAAAAATATGCTACATATTTAACGATGATTTCCAATGCAAGGGAGAAATAATGTTAGTCAATCACAAAGAACATTCTTTAATCATCCACAAAAGACAAGAAATCCCAGAAAGATTTTCTCTATTATTCTTCAAGAGCTAATGGTGTGAAATTTATTGATGGGATACAATGGGGGGGAACTTGTCTTTATATAGCTTTTGAGAGACGCAAACCCTAACTTAATTTTACATTCAGCGATTGATATTATAACATCATCAACAGTGCAGATCAATTTTACATGGATCAACTTGACTAGATCAAGGGGGCGCACTTTTTTCCCAATGACACCTTATCTAAGTCAAAATAAAATATAACATAAGATGTGATCATGATAATACATCAAAAAGGGGTCACTAGGGGCTTAATTCACCCTATGCCCCATTACAACCTCATAACATATGATATAACAATGCAATACATCAATTAGTCAAGTTGAGGGGCGCCCCTTGGGGGACGTCCTCACTAACTGAGCCAAAAATAAAATAATTCGGACAACAATGCTGACTAAAATTGATGAAGAACTGTCGGGGGAACCAAACTACACCATCTAACAAATTTCCAAGTCGTTTCCTTTACCCAACAGGACAAATCGATTTTTTGAGTGAATTTCCTAGTTCATTTTTGCTGGTACATCCTCTAGGAAAAATGATAAAACCACCATAACTCTGTCTAGGACAAGAACTAAAGAAAATTGATTGCACTAGATGATTTGGAGACACAAAAGAATGGTATAAGTGACTACTCATACCCCCTGGAACACTACACTGCTCTACGAGAACCAAAATCACTGCCATCTGTAATAAAATTTGATCATTTGGCCAATAATAAAGTGATAATAATCACTTATCATGGGATATGGGGCCAAACTCTAGAAACTGAAACCACAGTATTGGTCCTGGGCATGTCTGGAACAAATATAATCCATGTTTATTTTTAGTCATTTCCTTGGGAACCGTGCTTGACTTGGTCAACTGGGTTGACCAGGTTAGAGTACATAAACTAAAGGTGAGAAACTGTATCCATATGATCCTACAAGCATTCAGGGTAAGAAATGCTCCAATGGTGTATACAAAAACCAAGCTTAAATCATGTTATTCATAATCATGGTTACAATAATAACAATAGTAAGTAAGATATACTTGTGCTTCTTAAAAATCTCAAAACATTTTAAAAATATGCTTGTTCATGACATACTTACAAAGTGTACACAATGTGCTAGTGTTGGGTGAAGATGGAAAGCATGGCTAGGTAAATGGGAATGACTTCTGATTGATTTTTACTAAGTGATCTCTTCGAATGATAACCAATACACTCAACCAAAGTGACATGTACATGACAGATAACAATAAGGGATGGAGGTGTCTCATAGGTGGGTAAGTACTTGGGTGTGTTTCCTCTAGACTCTAGCAAGTTTTCCTTTGCACTATTTTGCACCATAAATCAACCTTAAAAGGCAGGTTCCGTAGAATCCTTTTGGGCACCATTACTGACAAATACATAGCCTTTGTAGGCTGGTCTCATCTTGTTGCCTCGTGGGGGGAAATGATATGAACACTATGCAAAAGAGTGAGTTCTCATCCTTTGACCATTGATCTTCTTTTTTCAATAACTTAGTTTGTCACAAGATAGTAGATAGCCTACAAGATCAGGTGTCCTTGAAATGATTCTGGGCTCCAGTAAATGACTAAGGCCTATCCCCGCTTCCAATGAGCAGTCGATATCCCCGATGATTTACCTCTCCCTACTGCCCCTGTGGAGAGAATATGAGGCTTACATTATACAAAGAATGAGTGCTCAACCCCTTGGCCATTGACTACCCTTTAAAATTTTATACTTTTGTATCCTTTAGATATAGCCTTTATGTGTTCCGATGCTTTAGTGTTTAGCAACATTGTTTGGTGGAGCACTTGTTTTGAGGACTAAAGGAGAACTTCCCAGTGAACCTATCCATACTATCCAAGCCACATACTTCATAACCAGCGACACAAAACAACATGGAGTCTATCATGTACAGGGGTCAAGATGGGAAAAACATCTTCAATCTCACAAGTCTCAATCATTCTAAGTCATGGGATATATTTCAACAATTGATGAACTAGATGGACGGGGAAAAGTGACATATGGGACCAACCTAGCACTAAGGTTTACTATTAGCAAAAGCATGGCATGAGCAACAATCTTCACTGAAATTCCTTTGATTATTCTTATCACAAGTTTAAGCATTAGTACATGTATATAAGCATAGGTCACCATAATGAGCATAACAAGATAAGCATAGGTGTTTGACATACTGTTAACACCCAAAAATGGTTAACTACCTCATCTACCCCATTACATGGCTCATTTGTCCACTTTCTTACCATATCTCCATCAAAAAACCCATAAAACCATCTAAAAGGTCACCAAAAAGCTTAAAATGCCTCCAAAAGGCTATAAAATCCTTTTTTCCTCCAAAAATAT
>LPNX011078829.1:0-15478 GCA_001517045.1 Pseudotsuga menziesii
AATTCAACAAACATGTACATGTATTTAAAAAATGACAACTGTAATTGTTTACCATATTAAAATGTTTACCTGGGTACCATGATGTGTCTCATGGATCTCTCCAACCAGTGACGGATCTGGGATCTACAAGTTTAATAATTGCAAATATTAGACCATAGATAGAATTAGTGAACTAACATGTAAAGTATGTGGAAATTAACAAATTATTGGCAAGCATAATTGAAAATTTGAAATTTTAGAATGTTTACCTCAGTAGAACCAGATGGGCCTGTACCATCATGGATCCCTCCACCAACAAAGGGATCGGTCGCTGCAATGCCATGCCCCAATCCAAAGTCTGGGGGGTCTCTGGCGTCAAAACGCAACAACTGCAAGTTCACGAAATTAATATATTAGCTCAAATTATATATATGTGTACAAAGAGGAAAATAAATGAAGAATTTATTAAAATTAACCAGATCTACATACCTCACTCAAAAAACCACTGAACGCAACATCTATGGAAAGACCATAGCAGGGACAACCACACGATGTGCACTCGTGAGGATCAGAACTCTGCTGGGGATGTGTCGATGGTGGTGAACTGGTGGATGGTCCTCGTGGCCTAGTAGGTGGTGGTGCACCAGTAGATGGTCCTGCACTAGGTCCTGCATCCCCACCCATCTACTGAAGAGTAGTGCTATGGTAAAGGACCACTCGTGCCAGTGTCAAAAAAGCATCCCGTGTCTCAGCAACAACGCGAGTTGCAGGTGGGACATCTAGCCCATGCAATGGCACGCGAGGTGTAGGGATAGGGAAATTAGGGTCTTGGACCCTCGCATTGGGTCGGTTTTGGGGCATCCCCCCACCGATCCCCTGAAACTCCAAGTAAGAAAAATAGTTCACGTGTTTATGCAACACAAACTCCGCATACAACTTTCGAAGGAAATACAAGGGCAATTCCCTGTTGTTATGCGGTGGTGAATCAAAGACCATATACCATCTATCCATCCAGTTATCGATAAATGGTTGGAATGTGCACCACTCAATGGATATATGTGGCCGGTTTGCATTTGGGATTTCTCCAGTCCGAGGATCCCTAAATAATGCAAAAAATTGCTCCTTTGTTATTTTTAACCTTCTTATTGCCACATAATCCAATCCATCCTCTTGTTCTCTTCTTTTCCTCTCTTTATATGATGTGATATCATATAGTATATTAGTTGACTGTGAAATAGTGTCAACAATAGCATCCATGGTGGATGCAAGCGAGTGGTGAATCTCTTCGCCATGAAAAGAAGCACTGATGCCCCTTAAGTGGGCAAGCTCAATCAGAATCGTGACATTTGGATCCATTGCAGCAACTGCAAAAAAACATCAATAAGCAAATCATTAGAAACATATACATGGCATATAATGACGTCTCTGCAAAATTGAAAATGTATTAAATCAAACTCAAGTTAGCAATTTAATGATAAATTCACTTACATATATTTATTTAAACTTAAGATTAAACATTTCACAATTAAAACGTAAGTTTCATTCAACTTGTGACTACATTCAGTTAATGAGTAAGTAAGAATTGGATATAACTTGTTCTGGCTTAGAAAGATGGTTGCACTAACTTAGAAAGATGATTTGAATTTTGTTGAGAGGTTTGTCTTTCGTTTAAGGTTTGGATTTTGGCAGGAAAGGAGGAATTGTTCATTATTTGGGACATGCCTTGGAGGCTATGATGATGTTGCTTGATCAAGGACAATCTTTCTTAGAGCATGATGATGGATATTCCAGAGCTAGTATAGTCTAGAGTTCGACAGGAGAAAACCCCGATGATATGTGTCAATGGGCATTGTATGAGTACAATTTCAAGCTTATGATGCTCTCCTATGTGTATATATGTAGAGCATATGATGTGTATTATGATGATCCTTGATGATTACTTGATATGTATCATGTAGGTCATGTTATGTACAACACCATGCATGCACTGAAGGTGGTTGGATGTGTGGAGATTCCAACAGAGTCAAAATGATCGCTCGAGGTGGGAAAGGTGTTGTTTGGTTCAGAGTAGAAGATAAATTTTATCTCAGTGACAAATTTGGAAGATGCATGGCATAAAGACATGTTCTGGGCAAACCATTTGCTTATATTGTCATAGGGGGCTACCCAAGACACAATAGTGGTGCTTAGTGTTAAAAGGGGGAAGCTGGAAAGATTTCTAGGACAACCTGTGGATAGGTCTTAAGGGATATTAGATTTAGTGTCAAGACCAATATCCAAGACATTCGGTCAAGAGATTTCCTTTCATACTTTTAGGAGAGTTAGTGGGTATAATTTGACACAGTTGCATGCATAGGAGAGAGAGGAGTCTCCTAGGAGAATGGGTTGTAGGCAAGCCTTTGTCACATAATCTAGGGAAACTAGCATGAAAGATTTCAATTTCATAGGGAGAAATTACAACAATCGATGGCATGATGAGATTGGAGACATATCCTGATGGATGTACCAGGAGTAACTTCCTCACTAAGAGGGACCGTTATCTTGTTGGTGAATTTCTCTTGAAGGGTAGGCTCTTTTGGTCATGTAATTGTTTGGGTTATTGACTATTCTATTTTTTTTTATGTACTAGAGAGTTTCATTTGATTAGATATAAAATAGCATCTAAATTATTTTTTATGAGGGAAAAAGAAAATAAAAAGTTTAGTCTTCCTACATAATGCATGTCAATAGGGTTTTTTCCAATGGCATTGCCTAGAAACATTTGTGTCAATTGTATGTGATCAATTTATGTGTTTAGTCTTGGGGAAGGCATTGACATATCATCACCTTTGGTTGGTTGGTGTTTTGGCTATGAGATGGTTGTTTATTTTTTTATGGTTTTTATTGCATTTACAAATAAAAAATGGTAATTTAAGTATCTAATTGAAAAAAAAAAAGCTATGGGTGAATGAATTACTTGTTAATATTATGATTCACCAGAGGATTTGTCTTCAAATCGAGGAATGGGCACTCTTCCAAGCTCCTAGGGCACGGGCACGCCGTCGTTTTCGCGATCCTGTTTGGTGAAAACGACTCTCAGGTCGGGACTGTGTGTTTTTTTTTATTTGTTTTTAGATTTACAAAACGCGCACGCGTTATAGAGTTACAAAACGCGTGCGCGTTTTGGAGTTCTATAATGCGTGCGCGTTATTGTTACCTGGCCTACATGTCTGCTGACATGTGTGGCTCGGATTTACTATTCCAAGTGCTATGGAAGAGGAGCACGTTCCTTTTCTATGTAACATGAGCCTGTTCCTAAAAAGTAAGATTGCATCTAAAAGGTCCCTCAACTTCTTGCACACACCCACTACTGTAATGCCACCTCATAGGGAAGGGCATGGAAATGGCAATGACCTTTTTGAAGAGATTGGGCAGTGGCAATGGTTATGGAGGTGATTGGGAAATTCGATTTGATGTGATAAATGATAGGCAATATTTTTCTTGTTGCACATTTTGCGGTCATTTTTTCTTTATGATGTCTAGGTACAACTGGAATTGTGGACTACACGAGCTATGCTGACATGAAATATGGTGTAATACTTTGATTATATATAGAATTTGTGTTCACTACTTTGATCTAATACTTACAATAGTTTAGAAATTTGTGTTTCTTCATCTTTTTTGGTGCCTTAAGTATTTCTTCTGAAGTTCATCTTCTCTATCCTCTCTATTGATGCTTTAAGTTTAAACTTGCATCATGTCTCCAAAGGGGGGTTTCAAACCATTTTTGTATGTTGCTACGAGGGGGGTTCTAAATTGACTTGATATGTAGGCTATGAGGGGGCTTCAAAACTACCTGTGTATGTTAAAACAAGGGGGTTAAAAACACCCCCTATAAGTTTATATGAGGGGGGTTCATAACTGTCCCCAAAGGCCTGTAAAGAGTTTTAGGAGGGCATTTGAACTGCCTATGTAGGTATTTATTAAGGGGTTTTATAATCACTACCAAATTTTTGTAATAAGTTTCTTTACGGGGGGTTTTGAACCACCCCTAAAAGTCACTTTTAGGGCCAGATTTGATCTCTTCTAGAACCGCCCTTAAAAGTCCAAAATTTTAGCATCGGTGCTATCAGGAAGGTTTGTTATGACCGCCCCCAATGGTTAGTAAGATGGATTTTTAGGGAGGTTTTAGAATTTCCCTTGTAGGAACCTATGGGGCAGGGTTGATACCGCTCACGTACGTACCTACGAGGGGGTTTTGAAATCACCTCCATAGGTACCTATGAGGGGGGTTTGTAACCACCCCCAATTGTTTGTAATAAGGAATTTTTGAGGGGTTTGGAACCTCCCTCATAGGTGTTCTATGAGGGGGGTTTATAACTGCCCTTAAAATTCACTTTGGCAGGAGGGGAGTTTTTAGAATTTCCCCCAAAGGTGAATTTTAGCATCGGTGCTAGTAGGGGTGGTTTTGTAAAGACCTCCTCCAAAGCCAAAATTGTCCCCAAAAGTGACTTTTGGAGGCGGAAGATAACCCCCCTACAAATTCAAATCCATTTTAGTGTATGTAGTTAGCATGTTGAGTCAGTTCATGACTGATCCTAGACATAGAAACTTGGTTGCAGGTAAGCATATTTTGAGATACCTCCACGGTACAGTTGCTTATGGACTTAGGTATGCCTCCCATGGAGGAGTGTTATTGTTTGTATATATTAACTCTGATTGGTATGGTAGCATTGTTGATCGAAAGAGCACTTCCGGTTATTGTTTCAGTTTGGGTTCTGCTATGATTATTGGTATAGCAGAAAGAATGGTTCAGTTACCTAGAGTACCACAGAGGTTGAATACATTGTTGCTAGTACTCCTTGCAGAGAAGTAGTGTGGCAGAGAAAGCTACTTGGAGGATTGTTCAGTGAAAAGCTAGAGACTACAGTGATCAGGTGTGACAACTGGAGTTATATAAAGCTTTCCAAAATCTTGTGTTTCATGACAAGCTTAAACACATAGAAATAAAGTATCACTTCATTTGGGACATGGTCCAGAAAGGTATTGTAAAACTTCAGTACATAGATACTGATGAACATATTGCAGATGTGATGACAAACCCTCTATCTATGATGAAATTCAAACATTTAAAGGGTCCCTTAACTTTTTGCAAATGCCCTTAAAGCCAAATCTATTAAACATCCAAAGGAAGACAATTTATTTAAGGTCTAATTTATTTATTGAGGTTTAAAAAATTAAAATAATAAAAAAATACACCTCAAAAACTTGGATCATTTTCAATTCTTAATAAATCCAAGTTTAACGTAAATTTAAACTAACTTTAATTTTTAAATTTTATAAGCTAATATAAAATTTTAATTAAATAATATTTCTAATTACTATTATTTTTCTTAAGCTTTACTCACTAACTTTAATTTTTAAATTTTATAAGCTAATATAAAATTTTAATTAAATAATATTTCTAATTACTATTATTTTTCTTAAGCTTTACTCAACCTATCAGGGTAACAAATGTGGAACATCTTCCCCTACTTTAATGACATTAAAGCCCCTCCCATTTTCAATAAATTAATTTAATAATATAAATTAACTAATTAACTTCGGGACATTTTCATGTTGGTTAGAAATAGAACTAACTTCCTATTTATTCGGCTTGAAATTAGGTTACCTACCCATGATGTCCCACACCTAGACATTATATATTTAACTCCACCTTCATGTTTTCAATTGCAAGGCTCAGTTCATCTCTGCAGCTTTTTGTTAAGATTCGTGGAAAGCAGGTTTGGGTAAAACTCCGCAGGAAATAGGTGTAGCAATGGATCTACTGCCGGACGACCTTGTTTGCGAGATCTTGCAGAGAGTGCCGTACACATGGCACGATAACTTAAAAGCTGTGTGCAGAAGCTGGGAGGGTATTGTGACTAGCCCTTACTTCAACGGCAATAGAAACATCTCTGGGCACAACGAGCAGCTCATATGCTTCGTTAAAAAAGATTTGATGACCAGTTTCGGTGATGTAATAACGATTTATGACTTTGAGTCGGCCAGATGGAGGCGCAGAGCTGACATTCCTGGAATATCATTACGGTCTCAGTGCGTTGCTATAAATCGGAAGCTGGTTCTCATAACCAGAGCCAGAGCCAGAGGCAGCAAGGAGACTATGAAGAGTGTATACATTTATGACTTTGAGTCGGCCAGATGGAGGCGCAGAGCTGACATTCCTACTGCTCTATCCTTCTTTGCCTGTTATGCAAATCCTTCCAATGGACTTGTCTACGTCGTTGGCGGGATCGGTGAAAGTTACAACCCTGATCTCACGGTTACCGAAACTTATAACGTGGAGGAGGACATGTGGGAAATTCTGCCTCTTGGTTTCCGCGAGGACATATCGTATCTGCAGCAGTGCCACGGTCTGTTGTGCCACGGTGGTTTCGGGTTCGGCGCGGACAGCTTGTATCAGTTTTACCCGTCAACCGGTGAGTGGATTGATGTTAACGGTGATGGCTTTGAGGGCATGGTCCTATTTGCAACAAGCGTGGAGATTTGAAAACCATTACTCGGTAGTTATCTACTGTGGATTTGAATATTATTAGTTGTCATGTTTCTCTGTAGTTATTTGTTGTCTTATAATTGAATACTTCTAAGTTTCGTAGTATTCGTGTCTCTCAGTAAACTTATGTGTTTTGGAGGTTGTATTTATGCTAATTCCTCTTATGCATACTATGCAGTATCTGTTTTATATTTGGTGGTTATCATGTCTGTCAGTAAACTTATAGGTTTATGTGTTTTGGAGGTTGTATTTATGCTAATTCCTGTTATGAAATTGCTTCATATTAATACTCTAGAGTGTAAATATTGCATTACATTGTATACTTTTTTAGAAAGGCCAAATGAATTGAAAATCAATATGCCCACCAGAATAATTGTTAATTTAACCTTAAATAAATAATGGGATTTTAGACAATAACCCTGGAACAACTCAAACAAAACACATGGTTCAACTCATAGTTTTATGTTGAACACATAACTTAAACACATAGATCTCAGAATTTTATGTTGAACACGTAATGTTAATCTTTGTGTCTATGCTCTGAAAATAGGTTATAACATTTAACTTTTTACAAATTTTTTTCTCTCTCTTTATATATATGTTTGCTAATTGTTGTTGAACTGGCGAATCTTGGTCATGTTGACCAAGACAATGATGTTTGATGTCCTCTCTCCTAATCGGTTATTGTTTGGTTGTTTTTCAAGGGAGTGACCACCCCTTGATGATGTCACTAGCATCTAACCCTTAGGAGCAATATTGAGGACCAAAGGATTGCATCATTTAGTTTGGATCTTCCCCCTTATACATTGATGATAACAATATATGAAACAATGTACCTTGAGAGAGAAGATTAATTCATTGGTCTTGTTGGTCCTTTGGGCAAAATGAGTTGTTTGTCCACCTTTATGGTACACCTTGGTCTTGTGGGTATGAGGGTTACCTTGTCTTCTTATTGTAACCACCTTTGATTAACTTATGGTGCTTTATCTTTTACTTAGTTCTAGTGTCCTTATGGTGTGTGACTTTGGTATGTTGACTTTTATCTTTTTTTTTTATCTTTGGACCATTGGTAATTTATGGTTTTTATTTTTGGATCATTGCTACCCTATCCCAAGTAAACTTAATTTATGTTTTTTTTTTTGAACAATGGTCAAATTAATTTTACAGTTTTACTTTTTAAGACCACTAACCATTTTATTTTATGGCTTTTATTTCACCATTAGATCTTTGGTACTTATTTTAAGTAAATCTATTTTTATTTTATGTTTTATTAATATTCACCCTAAAAGATAAGGTTGAAGAAGGACTCTTTTAGATTTCATTCCAAGTTATAAAAAGCAAGTTTTTATTGATTATCCATCCAAGACATATCTAGGCTCTATGTTCCATGTCTTTCCTATGGTTTTCTGCATATTTTTGCATATCTGTTGGAGAAAACTTAAGGTTTATAATATTGCTATACTTCTTTTGTGGATGTTTGTTAGTAAACTCATAAGTTTTTGTTTTGGATGTTGTATTTATGTTAATTCATTTTAATACTATGAAGTATCATATTTCATATTTTATAATATTGCTATACTTCTTTTGCAGATGTTTGTTAGTAAACTCCTTTTGTGGATGTTTGTTAGTAAACTCTTATGTTTGTATTTTGGATGTTGTATTTATGTTAATTCATTATTAATACTATGAAGTATCATGTTTCATATTTTATAATATTGCTATACTTCTTTTGTGGATGTTTGTAAGTAAACTCATACGTTTGTGTTTTGGATGTTGTATTTATGTTAATTCATTAGTAATACTGTGAAGTATCATGTTTAATATTTGATCATATAGCCTTCTTAGAGAGGCTGGATGAATTACAAATCAATAAGCCCAGGAGAATAATTATTGTTTTAACCTTAAATAAATAATGAGATTTGCACAATAACCCTTGAACAACTTAGACAAAACAAATGGTCCAAGAAATGAATATAAACACACAGACCTCATAGTTATGTTGAACACATAGGGTTAATCTTTATGTCTATGCTGTAAAAATACTTTACATAGTTATGTTGAACACATAGGGTTAATCTTTATGTCTGCTATAAAAATACTTTATAATATTTACTTTTTTACATATTTTTTCCACATATATTTGTTTGCAATTTAGATAGTATATGTAGTTTAACTGGTAATTTCTTTGTGTCTGTCATGTTTTGAATTCTTTTTATATTTAGTTTTTACATTGACTGGTAGTCTCTTTATGTATGTCATGTTTTGAAGTTTTCTTTATATTAATTTTTTATATTTAACTTTATATATTTTTATGATAAATTTTGATAAAAAAATAAAAAAATATTTTATCTTAAAAAATAATTAAAACTTTTAGATTAATCAATTTTTTTATGTGAACCCATGAACGATCCATTATCCATCCATTATCGTGACTACATCATTGAATTTATCAAATCCTCATGCAATGTGATTTAGGGTATTTGGGAAAGAGTAGTCTAAAAATTTGAGGATTTGGGTTAGACGGAATCCAATATTTTTTTATTTAGCAAATTTAGAATTTAACTATGCTTTAATGAAGTTTTTGAGGATAAAAATGGATTTATCATCCTCAAAAACATTTCCAACACCCCGAATTCCAGAGGATTTTGGAAAATATAAATTAAAATTTTCTAAAATAGTGATGACAATTGTCATATTCCAACTCAAAAAGTAAAATATTTAAACCATTATATTTGAGGATGGAAATGGGCTCGCATTCCCAATAGGTTCTAGGATTAGTTGAGTGAAACAGCCATGGTAGAAGTGGGAAGGTGGGTCACTAAAGGGTAGGGTATAGAGCCAGGCATAACACTAGGAATTTCGACAAGAATTTCAAAAGGTATTCCACCAAGAATTATCCCAGGAAATGGGCCACGCATAGCACCGAGTATAGAGACAGACATAGCACCATGAATTGCACTAGGAAGATCGAAAGGAATTGTGCTAGAAAGTGTCAGGAAAACTCCAATTTTGCATCAGGGATAGTGCCAAGCATGTTGACATAAGTATCACCTAATTATCCATTTTGGCAAATATCACAATGATGATTTCTACAATATTTAGTAAGATGTTGATGACAATGATGATATCAATTTCAATAATAATGATGCAGGTGATTATAGCACTATTTGATATCGATTGGTCCTAATGGAAACATAATTCACCCTAATGCATTGAATTGACTATAAAATCCCCTATATGACCATAATGGCATTTGATTGTCCCTAACAACATTTGAGTGACCCTAATGCAACTTCCCTAATCGTAAAAGCATGAGGATGATCATGTTAATGATGGATGATGGAAATGATATTGATGATGATGATTATTATGATGATAATAATGAGGTTGAGATAAATGACTATGATTAATATCATATATGACGATGATAATGATATTGATGTTGATGTGATCATTTATGTTGCTAATGATCACGGTTATGATGGGGACAATATCAATGTCATTGATCATGATTCATGTGAAAGTACTTATGGATCTTAATTTATCACAGTGGAATCTAAATGATCATAATCATATCACTTTTGGGTATTGATTAATTCTAATTTGCAGTAAATTACTTTAATGTCACCTAAATTGCTCTAGTGACATTTTAGTGTCCCCAACAACATTTGATAGACCTTAATGGCATCTGTTTAGACCTAACAACATGATGATGATGCATTAATATAATTATGATGGAGCGTATGTTTATTATTTTATAATTATAAGACTATATCATCTATTCTTGTGCTTGGTAGTAGGGTTCGTTGCTCATTATTATCGCAATTATATTGATGATGACAATCATGTACTTGACGACTTTGATGATGACTATGATAGCGACAGTGATGTTGATTTATTGTATGATGATGATGATGATCTTGATGTCAATGATGATTATGCATATGGTATCACTTCTATATCCTAATTGATTCTAATGGACCCTAAATGTCTGTAACGACATCTAAATGACCCTATCATCATCAAAATTATTGTAACGACATAAATTACCTCAATAATTACATGACATGAATCCTAATAATGATGAGTGATTACGAACACCAATGGCATATGAGTGAGCATAATGGCAATGATAACGATGATAATGACAACACCAATGATGATGAAAATGATGTTGATGTAGCATATGTCATTGATGATGATGATAATGATGAAAACAATGTCAATGCCCATGCTGGTTATGCATATGATAATAATTTTGGATACCGATTGATCCTAATGGCACTTGAATGTGTGTAACATCATATGAGTGACATAATAATATCATCTAAATGACTCTAATGAAATCTAGTTGATGTTGATGACATTTGAGTGACTGTAACAACATAATATAATGCTGCAAGTTTTTATATTGTTCTTTCTACACCATCTTACTAAAGTGGTATTATAATCATCTTTATATTCACCTTCTAACCACAAATCATTTGATTGGTTTTCACCATCTTGATTCTCATCTAGATTTTGATTTTGGCACCCTAACCCAACATGGACATTGAGTGAGGTCTAAAATATTCATAGAGGTAAATAGCATAGGGACTTGACTACATGACCTATTTCTTGCAATTTATAGTAATCAACCACTCAAGCTAACCCATTGGATTGTATCATACTATTATGATACCAAAACATTGTCCTAATTTCGTCATCATATCATGTCCATGCCATTGGAATGAAGATTCAATAATGGATAACTGAAAGAATGTTGTTGGATTGAAGTAAGTCCAAAGCGAGGAAGGACCCATAAGGAAAGATAAAAGACAACATTAAATACAATTGAGGTTATATACTTCCATGCCTTTATAATTTTTATCTTAATTATGTTAATGCAAAGATTTAATTTTCTATCCCCACTAAAAAATATACTTCTATTCATGTTTTGAAGTAGAGTAGATTTTGGTGAACTAATAGTAGGATTTTCTATTGTTAGGAAATAGTGGAATCTTGGTTGGTTGTTTTAGTGCATGTAATTGTATCAAGAGATCATAGTGGCTTGTATATCCTCAACCTATTTCTCTTTTTCAACCTCAAATTCTCATGGATCACACTAGATTGTATTTTTTATCCACACTAGATAGTATTTTTGAGCCCCATCGATATTCTTCTTAGTCATTTGTTAAAATTTGAAGTTAAGAGTGTATATATGTGATAATATACATCATCAAGTTGCGACAATTCGACTAATATATATCCTAACATATACTCTATAAAACATTGGATTGAGAGTAATATATTGTTTTCCCTTATGGAAACTTGAGTCCATGATTTGCAATATGTGGGGAAAAGAAGTTTTGTTAAAAGGTTTTCCTACTAAAACATAGATATTCATAGCAATGCTTTGATCATTTCAAAATTATACTAATTATAATTAAATAACAAAATACAATTAATTGATATTTTCAAAGCATTTTTCATTGATATAAGCCTAAATTTGCTAAAAAACAAGTAACCCATAAAATCACAAGTAAATCATATCAACTTAGTAGATACAATCTATAGTTATTTTAAAATCATTTTATGCTATCTGGAGTTAATTTTCATCCTCACTTGCTTAATACAAATTCTTTCATCACATTATTAGAATTTTAGAATTTGTGTAATGTGGCCATCTACAAGCAATTTTCATCCTTAACTTCTTGATATAAATTCTTTCATTGCATTATTAACACTTAAGAATTTGTCCAACACCCTTACACTTGATTATTTGATGAATATTATCACCCCATATGAAGAATACACTAATCACAAAATAATCCACACAAATACAATACTATACAATTAATTTAGTGAATCAAAGCAACCACCTAATTATGTAAGCATAGGTTTAGTAAAAATAACTGACTCATGGAATCACAAACTAATCCAAATATAAATTTAGTGGTACCATTTTTAGCCCCTTGAAAATTATATTTACGCTATCGACATAGAATTATTTTGTTTTCCTCGAACAACAAGCCCAGTTAAACCCCTGCTAAGAATCACAATAAGTGCTCAAGATCATACCCCATATGACTAGGGCATTGTAATTGAATCCCATGTAGGGATGGGATTTGATGGGCATATGCCCGTTGTGAGGCATTTTACCCATCAAAATACTATTAAATATTTTTACATGTCATCTTAAATAATGAGCAAACAGTTTGTTAGGACATATTTTTTATGGTTAATTATTTTTTGAACCCGTCATTAATGTATATTAATGAGTATGTTAAGATATGTGTATGCCTAAATAAATGGCATGGAGTAGGTGACATGTTATAATATATATGAAATAATATTGTATATTGAAACTTTCCCATTTGATTATAGAGTAGGTGGGTGAGATTTTGTTCAATGGAAATGGTTGTTCTTTCATTCCATTTTTTCTTTCTTTCATACATTGTCCTAGAGTTGTCCCAACACGGGGTCATTCACTTCCTTTCAGTTCCTTTCTCTTGCCATGTTCCCTTCCTTCAGATGATAAGTGAGTTTTCAAGTCCGAAAGTGTAACTTCGAGAGAGAGGTGGGTACCATTTAAGAAGAATAATTGGGTTTTAAACTATTTTATTAAAATAATGAACCCATTTACCCACCAAGCATCAACAATTTATTATATACTGAATTTACCAAGCATCAACAATTTATTAGCTACCGAATGTACCAAGCATCATCTATGGAATTCTGGACATGCTTGATTTTTGGTTATGGGCCTCAAAAATTAGAATCACCTCTTGAATTTAGATACCCATTTCTTTAGATAGTTTGAAAGCCTCTCCATTGTATGCCATGGAATTGGAGCTACTAATTTTGGTAACATGTTATTTTCAATTTTTTTATAAATTTGGTATTAACCTAAAAACAATATTTAATGAAACTATTATATGTTTTTTTCTTAAACACGACATTTATAGGTCTTGTTGATAAAATATTTGCATGTATCTATTAACATTAAAAAAAACGGTTTATTTGATATATGTGAAAACTTAACATTTTATTATTCTTTGAGTCTTAATAATTGGTTAAAACAATTATTTTTACTCATGAGAAAAAAAATCATGTATCTATTCACATTTAAATAAAAAAAGATTTATTTGATATATGTGAAAACTTAAATTTTATTATTCTTTTACTCTTACTAATTGGTTGAAAAAATTACTTTTACTCATGGGAAAAAAAAACTTGTAAAGAAGTTTGAAGTTCAAAGTGGTTCTTCTTATCCATTTATAAACAAGGAAAAGGAAATGGCCTAATGAAGAAAGCATGAACCATGAATTGGTTGGTGCAAATTTTGACCCTTCCACACAAAAGCCCAATGATAATTAAATTAAGCCCCATGTTGTCATTTTGAATGGGAAAATGTATTGCATCATTGGCTTATGTTAGTAAAACTTTTTCCAAAAAAATAGTTTTACAAGAATGTTTTATATATTCAAATTAATTTGTCAAATTGTATAAGTTTAAATTATTCTATTTTTATAAAATTAAAATAAAATGAATTCTCTACATTAAAAAACTAAATGTTTTCATTTATGGATGAAGCAAATCAAAATAAATTTATTTTATCATATTATTATCAAAGTGCATCATGGTAATAGACAACTCCACTTGTGTCAAATATTTGTTTTAGCTTTGTCTATGCAATTTTATGTGCAATAATAGTTGAGGAATCCAAAAGAGTCCATACCTTGAAAAAAACAACGTTAAAAATAGACAACTTTCAGTTGATGAAACTACTAAACAATAGTGTCCGTAGATGCACTCGAATGTCACAAATCCAGTAGAAGTGGTGGTTTGTTCATTGGAGCCATGATTTTCAAGTTATGATGAGTTTCATCTCACTTCCCAAGGCCATTAAGGGATACCAAGAAAACTTCAATTGGGAGCATAAAAACTATATTGAGCAACGAAATTGAGTTTCCTTGGGTCTTATGCAAGTGTGTTTTGGAAAGACCAAGATGATTGTGATGTCCATGCACTCACTCAACACATTTTTCAAAATATTATCATGTCATGCAGAAATTGCATTGCATGTCATTGAGCAAAACCCTAGTTTAGAAAAATGTAAAAATAGACATATTTTAGTCTATGAAACCACCGAACAAGGGTGTTCTTAGTGGTACATGGATTTCACAAATACAATGAAACTGATGGTTTGTCCATCAAAATTGCATGCATAATTAGGATCAACATAATTGAGTTTTGTTTCCCCATGGAAGTGTGTTTGGGAAAGAGATATGATTAATATTCCCACGCACTTGTTGAGAACATTTTTCAAAATCATAGCCTATCATCCAACAATTGCACTACATGTCAATGATCAAAGCACTAGTATAGAAAATTGTCAAAATAGACAATGTTCGGTCCATGGAGCCACCAGACAAGGGTGTCCCAAGAAGAAATCGGATGTCATGAATCCAATGGAACTAACGGGTTTTCCATCAAAAATTCTTTTTTTGGGTTATGGTGATTTTAATCTCTCTTCAAAAGGCCATTCAAGGACACCAACAAATTTCAACTGAGGCATAAAAACCAAATTGAGCAACAAAATTTAGTTTTGTTACCTTCTACATGTGTATTTGAGAAAGGGTTACATGACGGTGATGCCCATGCACTTGTTCGACACATTTTCAAAATATTGGCCTATTGTGCAGAAATCACACTTCATGTCATTGAGAAAAACCTTAGTTTAGAAACACTTTAAAATATACAATGTATAGTCCTTGAATCCACCATATATGGGTGTGTCTAGTGGTAATATGGTGTCTCAAAACCAAAAAAACTAATTGTTTTTTCATCGGAGTCTCGGTTTTCAAGTTATGGAAAGTTTCATCTTGCTTACCAATGCCATTTGGGGACACATGGAAAATTTCCACCAAGAGCATAAAAACCAAACCGAGCAACAAAAGTGAGTTTTGTTGCCTCCTGCAAGTG
>LPNX011078836.1:9839-29122 GCA_001517045.1 Pseudotsuga menziesii
TTGATAGTCGCGTACATCGGGATGTGTGCATAAATCCAAATCCTTTTGGATTGTTCCTTGACTTGGATCCGACTCATATGACTCCTGGCCTTCCATATGCCTTGAGATCGCACGGATTCGACCCTTCAGTATCCCTTTGAAGAACTATATAAGGAACCCATTGGTAAATTGAAAGCATAAGAGAAAGTTGAGAGCATCAAAATTATAGTCCATTGTTGCTAGAACTTTATGCTTGAGTCTGCATCCCTTTGTCCCTTGGAACACTGTTGTGTTCTTCCCAAGCTTGCTTTTCACTAGTAAGCTTGCTATCGAAGTGATGGAGGATTGAGGTGGTGGAGGCCCAAGTGGGGGATTCGGTTTCTCCGATTCGTAGACGTGCCATCAGAGGTTTTCACTTGTAATCTCTGATTCTTATTAATAGAAATATCTTTTCCTATCCAGTAATGTGTATTTGAATGAATATTGTTTCCATTGGAATATGTCAAATGCTTATACATTATTGATTATATATGCTAGAATAGATCTAACACCATGAAATATAGTATGCTTGTATTGTTTACTTGTTGTTGAGGACGTGCTATAACAATTCAAGCTGAAGATTGGAAAGCTCAATGGGGATCTACTACAACCGTCCGGAATAAGGTACGGGGTTCCATCCTTTAGTGTTAGATTGTTTTATTTCTATTGCATATTGGGAAAGATTGATTTCTGGAGTCTAGCTGTCTGTTGTGGTACCCCAAGCCATAGGAATTTCTCTCCGTAACAAGGAGAACCATGTTTTCTTTGTGTTATAATAATTTTCTATAAATAAAAGTTATATATTCTTGTAGGTAATTAGATTGTATGTGTTTCATGTTCTTACACCATGTTCTAAGAAGTTGTGCAAATTTCTCTAAAAATTATTTTTAGTGATTATATTTCTATTTTTAAAGATTCCCCTTGTAATTAACGTGCCATAATTAAATAGCATTACCTTGTACCGGCCTTTACATAAATTTTATTTTAAAGATTTAATCTTGATATTGTATTATGTGTAGAATTTTGCAATACTAGGTATATTAAATATAGCATTTTACCATTATAAAATGTTAATATTTAAGGAGTACATATTATGTTATTATTTTTATTATTATTTAAGGAGTGTATATTCTGTTATTATTTTTATTTTTTTTACGTTGAAGGCATTTTCTCTATGGGGACACAGTCTCAAAGATTCCTCATCTCCCTAGCCATTCACACTTCGGCAAGTGTCGTGTCGGATTAGCCAATGGATCGTGGACAAGTGTTGTGTTGATCAATGAAATTTTTTTTCTTCTGCATTTTAGTTGGGTCCCGATTTTACAATCTCGATTCACGAACTTCTATCCCGTAGACCGCTGGTGTCCTCTGTGTTACGGTCGTTCCTGGACATGAATAGATTGATAGATTGATTGGTAGTTGCAGGTCATTCTTTAGAGTTAGTGTTTAGCTAATGCATTTTATTTGGGTCCTCGATTCTGCCATCTCGATAGGAAAACTTCTGCCGTGTATACCACTGATTTCCTATGTGTTACGGCCGTTGTTGCAAGTGAATGGATTGTTGGATTGGTTTCCAGTTGCGAGTCATTCTTTGTAGTTGTCATTTACTGTGTTTTCCTAACAGATGGTTTGCGTGTATTCTGTAGTATTCCATTTGTTGTCCTAAACTACTGGTCCGGGTGATTTTTTTAATAGTATTTTACTATCCTTTCCCACAGTTCATTTATCTCGATTCGGGAAACTCATTCTCGACGATATTGTAGATTTTCCTTTCACCATTTTTGGAGGTTTAGCAGACACTATTCTGGACGAGTTTTCTGTCTTTACGCTCACAATTTGGTCGAGCTTCCGTTTTAATGGTGCTTCATTGAATTCAATACAGTTTTCCCATGTCCCTTTATCCACTGGCATTAATGTCTCATCAATGCATTGTTGCTCAATTAATGCAAGAAAGCTTGTCATATGATTCAGACATTGGTCAATATCTTCATCTTTGCTCTGTTTATGGTGATCTTGAAAACCATGTTACAATATTGCATTTGTCACATTTGCTATTGCACCGCCTTTGCTTTGCGCATATAAATAGAGCTTCAGGTAACCACATATTGATTTTGGTGCGCTTCATTTACACTTCACAATTTGCAGTTTCTTTAAATTTGCAGGTATTCCTTTAGTTTGCCTATTTTTTTTTAATATTCATTTAGTCTAATTATAAGATGGTCAAATACCCCTGCTTTGTTTTCTTGTTATTCATGCTTTGTCTTATTATTAGTTATTAATGTATTTTCTTTTGCAGTTTGCAGTTTCTTTAAATTTGCAAGTATTCCTTTAGTCTGCTGAAATTTTTTGAATATTGATTTAGTCTAATTATGAGATGATCCAACACCCTTGCTTTGTTTTGTTGTTATTGTTGCTTTGACTTAAAGAGAATGACATAATCCTTTCTTTGTTTTAGTTCAACCAATTAAAGCAAGGGTGTTCCATGAGATGGTCAAACACCCTTGCTTTGTTTTGTTGTTATTCCTACTTTGTCTGATTATTAGTTGTTTATGTATTGCCTCATATTTTTTTTCTCGGGAATACAAAATTTGATACATTTTTTATTCAAAGGAACTATGAAGCTGCAAATGGAAAATGCCTTTGCTTTATTTCATATAAACACACCTAAAGGTAACCACATATTGACTTTGGTACGCTTCATTTACACTTTACAGTTTTCCTTAAATTTACAGGACACTAGCGGTCCTGTAAACCGTTATATTACCGATGGAAGAGTAGAGAATACCATCGGTCCATAGTTATATTAGACTATTTTGCAAACGTAGACTGGGCTAAACTGGACTAAATAGTAGACTGGAGTTTTACAAGCACGTTCAAAATAGTTGAATCCTTGCGCTGTCACCGACGATTGATTTTCGTATAAATCTCTTTCACAAAAACAGTATTCAATTTTCAGCTTTTTGTCTTGTGGTTTGATTTAGGATTTTTATTCTGTGTTTCTGCAACCCACATCCTGCCCCCTACAATTGTGGGATGAGGGTGGTGAATGAAATATTATTTAGTAATATCGTACCACACATCTCGCAGCCCACATTTGCGGGGTGCAGGTTGCGGGATAGTGGATTATATATTAATCCATATACTATATGAAGAAGACTAAATGAATACAATTAATAATTACAATATTTATAGTGAAAGTACATATTTTCTTAGAAAGTTTGAAAAAAAATTTACTGCTGATAGTGCTTCTGTTAGTTTCAAAATTATTTAAGAATTACAATATTTATAGTGAAAAATTGAAATACGACACAAATTAATCTATTAATGTTTATTGCAAATTTTGAACAACTGCCATAGAATCGATCCCCAAAGTGGTTGTTTCATGCTCATAGGTAGAAATAAAAAAACATACATCTTTGTACACCCCAAATTTCAATATTCCCCCTTGGTGTAAGTTCAACTGGAAAAAAAAAATGTGTGATATCTACAAGTATTTTTTGTCATTGGATCACATGAATATGTGACATTGCGATTTTTTTTTTGTTCTTTCCCTTTTTCATTTCACAGGGAAAAAAAATGTCACACTATGGAGAGTATGCTAATTGAAGATTCTATATCACTCTTGCTACATGGTGTTGTCAACATTTTCCCGCTGGTACAAGTCTCCTCGTTAAACCAAGTGAACTCACTGAACTCATCATCTATTAGGTTCCGAATTTCTATCTCAGACAGGCTTCACAAGCATGAGATATTACTTCCAACTATATATAGTAGTCTTGTAGAAACTTGACAACTGAAAGAAGGATCTATAATCAAACTTACCAAGTGTACATCCAACATTGTACATAGTGTAACGTATGTTTAATTTCCATTTTGTCTTTGTCCACTTAATCATTTTCACACTGTTCATGCATCCAAGGTTTTTATATCCTATTCAACTCTAACATACTTCTTCTCATAGGACTATCACATTGCTTGCAATCAAAGTTGTCAGAGTGGATGCAGCAATTATTGGAGATCCTACACCTTACCACTTACCTATACCTTCTCCCTCGTAGAGTTTTTCGTATGTTCCAGTGAATCCTAGCTCAGTAGATGATAACCCTGCCTTGGCTGCATCAACTATTCCATTCACATCACTAACATGTTCTAGCAAAGTATGGAACATTCAAGGCCGAGTTCTTGCCAAGACAAAGCTACATGAATATGGAAACCAATGAGGGTCTGGAAAAATATTTGGATTTGACATTCTTAATGCTTCACATGATGAAATACATATATCTGCATTCAATGAATTGGCACTCTCTTTGTATGAACAAATACATATAGGAATAGTGTACATAGTATAAAATGGCACAGTGAAAGCATCCAATCCAATTTTCAACCATTTGAAAAGCCATAATGAGATTTTCCAAGGTTCCTCCTCAACCATCCAACCATGCTTAAATGAATACCTCTTAATACCTTTTTTTTGCTTTAACTTTAAAACTATTCATGAGATACAAACTATACCTATCAATTCCATGGTGGACCTTGTTGGCCTTGTAATTTCAGTTTCTCCAACATCCACAATATGAAAATGAGATGGCGTTGAGACTGTTAGGTGCACTATTAAACTCCGTGACATGTTAGGAAATAGTATTGACATAACACTTTGGGGTGACCATTTCCAAATTGAAGTATCCAAACTTGCCAGCCTCCGTGGTCTATGTATGCCTCCAGTTGTAGCAATCAAAGGTGGACGCGTTACATAATTTAATGGAAAAACTGTTGGAACTATTTCCAACACTATTGTTTTTATAAACCCAGATATTGAACAAACTTCAATTCTCCAAACCTGGTTTCATGAAAATGGATTTCGTTCAGCATCACCATCGCTTAGCCGAAAGATCAATGCCTCTCACTTTGGTTCTCGTAAAGTTACTACCATCAAGGACCTACAAACTCTTCAATCATCTGAAAAAGATGTTTGGTAATCTCTTGTAGCAACCATCACAAATGTTAACATGGATGGCTTTTATTTCCTTGCATGCCCTCCTTTTGTTGATGGAATACAATGCATGAAAAAGATTGCTCAGAAAGTTGGAGACATCTGGCATTGTGCTAAATGTGATGGAGAGTTTCTTAAATGTGACTACCTATAGATACTAAAGGTTGACTTGGAAGATGTTACCGGATCCATTCATGGTGTGATAGAATTTGATGATGCTGCAAACCAACTCATGGGAATTTATGCAAAATATTTGTGTCTTCTCTCAACTGAAGCAACATCACTTGATGAAATAATGCAGAGGATCTGAAACAAAAATTTACTTCTTACTTTGTCAGTTAAAACAGAGACCTTTTGTGAGTTGCATGCCTAAAAGTTGTAATTGTCATGGTTTAAAACACATAAACAACAATTTCAGATGGACACATAAATATATACATTTTTTCAAGTTGGTACTTAACCATTCTTCATTGTTTATAATGAATGCTTTCAATTCTCAATTTTAACTCATTGTTTCATTGTTCAACATAGCAAGTTATTTTTTTTACTCTCTTGTAGTACCACTTTCTTGCAGTTTCACACTTCCAATGTACACGATATCACCCACCATTTCATATGCAAATTGGTGAAAAAACCTATATGGTAGTTTTTAAATACAATACTATTTTGCTATCATGTTTTTTATAATATGCACAACTTTGTTATCTTGTTTCTAGGCACAACTTTTGATTACCCTGTACATAACAATAATTTTAGTAACTTTTTTTTTTCATATATACTTTCTCACACTACACTTTGTTCTTCTAAAATTATGTTTTCTTACAATTATCAAATTACAACTTGAAAAACAAAATTTACTCCATTTATATTATTTTAAGCTACATTCTTACTTCCCTGTATGCAATGAATTAACGTTTGGTTTTTTTCTTCTGCTTTATATCCACATAGTTTCCAGTTAATACATGTACAAAATGTGTCCTTGCCAACAATCAAATCTTCTAGGTGTTTAACAAGGTTACAATTATCTTGTAGGAATTATGTCAACTCATGACGAGGAACAAGCCAATTCACGAAGAAGAGTTTTATATGCACAAAACATAGATAAAAACAACAAGAAACAACATCATCTTTACAGGGCTACTCGTATGCATGTTGATATGTCTTCTTCAAATTCTCTTGTAGAACCTGTCAACTTAGCTTCACTTCCATCTACTGTACCAAATCCATTGAACAACCATCTCAATGATGCACATCAATGATTTCATAAAAAAATGGACCAACTAGCTGATATGCATGTCTGCTCGATTTGCAAATAATGTTACCCTGTTATTGTAACAAAAAAGTTCCATGAGGCATACACTTGTTCACGTTGTATTCTACAATGAAAAGGGCATCACTTTTCATTGGATAACAATATGGATTCGGGCAAGCAACCACCTATCCTTGCAGTACTTACACAGGTTGAAGAGATGCTCATTAGTCATGCTAACCCCATATTGCAAGTCACACATGCTCATGGTGGTCAATATAAATACTCTAGTCATAGTATTTTCTTCCCCCAAGACATTTCCAACATTGAGACATACCTACTGCATTTAGTATCAGAACTTGACATACTCATTGTTCAGAAATGAAATTCTAAAAACAAACCATATGAACTATTTGTTAGTCGAACACATGTTCTTGCTGCACTTCAATTCAAAATGGAAAACGACCCATACTACAAGGATGTACAAATCAACCTAGTTGCATTAGCTTCTTTGCCACTAGTTTCAATAGACATTTCACCTTTGATTCCAAATCTTAATAGCAATGCTACATCATCTCATCCACAAAGCTTATCCTGTATAGATCAACCACCAAATTCATTTGAACCCTATGAATTGCAATCCTCATCATTTATTTCAACACAAACCAATTCTAGAACTAAGGTTGAAGAAATTACATAGTTATTACACATACCAAATATCCGACTACCACCTTCCATAGATTTCCCCGCTATAGAAATGTCCCCTATCAATGAGTACAACACAGAAGGCCTTCTTTCCATGGCTTTTTCCAACTTTGTTTCCCATAGGTACAACAATGTTATTACAACCACACATTCATCAAGTTGATATGCATGAATATGCACTCCAACTTATTCGCTATCACGACAACAGATTTTCCCAACATCCTCACTTCCAATACTACATATACAATCTAATTATGTGTCATTGAAGTAATAGTAATGCCTTTGTTTTTGTCAAAAAAAATCTTGAAGATACACTACCTCCGACAGTACTTGATCTTGTCAACCAATTGCAAGACATGCCAAATGATAAAATTGGTGAGCGGGTTGCAAGATTTGGGTCTTAATTACATGGAACACGATCATATTGGAACAAAAGTAGAGCTGAACTAACAAATATTATCAATCAACAAGGTACACCAACATTCTTCTTCACCCTTAGTGCAGCTGACACAAAATGGCCAGATTTGCATGCTCTAATGCCTGGTAAAGCTCCTAATGATTCAGCTCAAATTTATCAATGGAAGGTTCACAACATCATATCAAATCCACATATTACATCACAATACATGCACAATATATTCAAAACATTTTTTGAAGAGGTGCTTCAAAAAGGTTTTCATATAACCGATTATTGGTGCAGGTATTATACCATCTATTCCTTTCTATTTCTCTCTATCTATTTTTATCTTTATACAATTTATTTCTAATCTATGCTTTTTCCTCCCATCTAGATATGAATGGAAACATAGAGGATCCACACACATTCATGGTTTTATTTGGTTGGAAAATGCACCAAATATTGACACATTAGATTGGGAAGACGATGTTGCAGTTGAAGTTGCAAATTTTTTTTTTGACACACATGTGACAACTTGGAATCCTCATAATTCCTAGTTGTCCACATCTGAGTCAAACCATTCTACTACAAATGATCCATGCAGTCTTTCATCATCATCGATATTTTCATCAAACTACTCAACTAACTATGAAGAAATTGTCAATTTTGTTCAAAGGCACACCAAATGTTCAGAGTCAACTTGCCTTCACAAAAAAGGAACATCTCTTCAATGTTGTTATGGTTTTCTATATGAGCTGCAAGCTACTTCTTCATTATTCATTGATCCAAATGGACTGAAAACCTACAATCCTGCAAGAAATGATCCTCTTCTAAATATTCACAACCCTACCATGCTTTCAATATGGAGGGATAATGTTGATTTCCAACCTGTTCTTTGTAAACTTGATGTCCTCAAATAGATTTCAAAGTATGCATCAAAAGTAGAGCAAAAATCAGAAACCTACCATGCCATTCTATCTCGGCTTGCACATGCTGCACCAAGTGAGAGCCCCATTCTTCAACCAATCAAACAATTTCTTGCACAAACAGTTGCAGAAAGAGACATTAGTGCACAAGAGACGTGTCACATGCTGCAAAAAATTCCTCTTTTCTTTGTATCTGTCACTTATTTTCCCTAAACATGAGACAAACTGTCTTCCGCCATGTTTCTAATGACACTAATAACACCCTTGCAATGCCCCCCTTCATTTTTGCTTACATGCAAAGACCCATTTCTCTTGAGCATCTAACTCTGCTTGAAGCTGCTCGTTGTTGGTGTTTCTATCCTAATAGGAAAAAAATCCATGAAAACAAAACTTGTGTGACAAAATTGTTAGAGTCTATCCACATTTCACTTCCATTCCTCCCTTTGATTCTTCATCTTTTGAACCGTTTTGTTGGAGTGAACTTCTTCTATACAAACCTTTTCGGTCTGTCCCTCATGATATTAGAACCACAAATTTTGAAATTATTTCTCATTGGCATCATATTAAAGGCACATATGTTGTGTGGCATATTGAACGTGGAGAAGAAGAACCCTCTACACCTCTATCCGATGGTTCAAACTTTGATGCTATTACGTTTCCGTTATCCCATACCATGGATGAATGGGAGCTTCTATCTCAAATGAGGCCAGGCAATAACATCCAAGTTAATGACCTTGAAATGCTTGGCCATCATGAATTTGACAAAAATCACAATTGGTCACATAACAATATATGCACCCAATTGCATGAGACACCAACATCATCCATTGAGGTCAATCGCTTGTCCATTGAACTACATGAAGATATCCCATACTTCTTCAATTCTCCTCATTCCTGGTCTCCCACACAATGCATAGCCTTTGATCTTGTCATGTCCCATTTTAGTAATAGTACATATGCTCAATTGATAAAACTGGTAATTCAAGGTACTACAAGAACCAAAAAATCTTACCTCATATCTTGCCTCAAATTTGCACTTCAAACTGCATCTAAACAAAATGCCTGCCCACTTCTTCTCCTTGCTCCAACTGGTGTTGCTGCTTTTAACATACATGCATCTACAATACATTCTGCTCTTTGAATACCCATTGGTGAAATGCAGCCTTTAAAGGCCAATCCCTTTCAAAACTTCAAGAAGAACTTCGCCATATTCGCTATATTCTCATAGATGAAATGAGACTTATTGGTCCAAAAAAGTTGACTCAAATTGATGCACGCTTACGTCAAGCTTTCCCCTTGCAATCTACAATCCCATTTGGTGGTTGTTCCATAATTATTCTTGGTGACTTTGGGCAATTACCTCCTGTAAAAGACATCCCCATGTATGTAGGCTCATCTATTGGAACTGCTCTTTGGCATACATTTGATACTTTTATCACGCTTGAAACAATTTTTCCACAAGCTGGAAATAGTGCTTCTCAAACTACCTTTCGAAAACTCTTGCTAAACCTTCAAAATGCAACACCAACCGTTGAATATTGGGCACTCCTAATCACAAGAACAACCTCATTCCTTTCATTTGTTAAAAATTCTTCATTTGAACAATCTATCCATTTGTACCCCACAAATAGCTCTGTTGCACTGCACAACAAACACATGCTGAAACAGCTTAATATGCCAATTGCACATTGCTTTGCAGAACAACATAACAAAAATGCCCATCAATCCATTGATGATGAACAACTGCCATTAAAGGTCCTTCTTGTTGTTGGTGAACAAGACATGTTAACTACTAGTTTATGGGTTCAAGCATGACTTGTTAACAGCTCACTTGGGAAAGTCATTCATATTGTCTACAAGTCAAATGAGAAACCTCCTACCTTGCCATCGTTTTTTGTTTTCTAATTTGTGCATTACAAAGGACCCTTATGGGATTCTTCTAATCCTACTTATGTTCCAATATCTCCAATAACAAGAGGATCCTGTAGACAAATACCACTTCGAATGGCATGGGGTTTAACAATTCATAAATCCCAAGGTATGACCCTAAAAAATGTAACAATAGATATTGGAAACATTGATAGACAAGGACTTACAATCACTGCAATATCAAGAGTTACATCTATTTCAGGCCTACACATTTCTCCACCTTTCTCTTTTTCCATATACTCTCGAATGCAAGGCAATCGATATGTTGAAAGTAGAAAACAAGAGGAAAGCTTACTTGCTTCAAAGTCTTTAAAACCACCTTCTTCTTGAATCTCCTAATTGTGTGCTGTATATATGTACTGTTTTTATTTGGTCACTTGTTTATGTAAAATATCTACTTTCTTTCAATAAAGATCCAAAAAATATTTAAATATATACCTAGAAATTGGAGTTTTGGTTTTTAAATTGTTGTTTGTTTGAACAATCTGAAAAGAACACAATCTCTGTACCGTGTGGACAAAATAGGCACAGTTCTGAAATAGAACTACAACAAAATGCATCTGGGAAGGCTCCCCATCCAAACTCATATTTACCTGCTGAAATTTCCAACAGTAATATTGGAAATAGTTCAAACAGTTTTTCCATTAAAACCTCTGTAACACGACCAATCAATATCACCTTTTTCTGAATATTTTTATCTGGTTTCCAATACAACTTCTCTGGTTTCCAAGTCACCATTCAAGTCCCACCATTCCCCAACGTTTCTCCAACAACACTCGCAAACAACCTATCCACAATTGAAGAGGGCCAACTTATTACATGGGAATCTATAGCTTCATGTCTTTCTCTCTGGGATGCCCCTTTTTCTCACAAGTTATAAGAATCTATAAAGTTGAGTTTCTAATTTTATAAGAAAATAAATAAACACATTAACAAATTAACATATGTATTATCGAATTTACTATATAATCATTTGCAGAAATAGATAAATATTTTAATAAAATAAACACTATTAAAAGCTTCTCTTTACATGAGTCACTAACAAGGCTGAGAATAAATGTACTAATTGATCACAAAATACTAACAGTAATATTGATCCATCTAAAACAAGAAAATTACAGCTTCATATCTTTCTCTCTGTGATGCCCCTTTTTCTCACAAGTTATAAGAATCTATAAAATTGAGTTTTAACAAATTAACATATATATTATTGAATTTACTGTGTAATCATTTGCAGAAATAGATACATATTTTAATAAAATAAACTCTATTAAAATATTATAAGTACATGAGTCACTAACAAGGATGTGAATAAATGTACTAATTGATCACAAAATACTAACAGTAATATTGAATCATCTGAAACAAGAAATTAACTCATAATTCATTAAGGAAACTTAATCAAATAAACAAAAAGAGACATGAAAAAATATCATTATTGTATTAAATAGATTTGCACAAAATTACAAAACCTCAATTAAATAGAGGTATTTCCAAAGTCTTGTCCAGATTTTTGCCTTCCAAAAAGTCGCTATTACATGTGAAACCCATCCTTTAAATAATTATTACAAAGAGTAGTTTTCCATCAAATTCAGATTGACAAATCTAAATAAAACTAATATCCAAGGAAATCCCACCATCTGCTCCAAATCCCTAGCAATTCCTTAATGTTGGGATAGTTAACTAATTCAAAACCAAGTTGAGCATCACATTTATAATTCTCCATTTCATTTTTTAGCTAACTTATGCTAGATGTGGATGTAAATGTGGACCTTTCCCTCAATAGCCAACAGTTGTCTGATTAAGCGATTGACATTCTCAATCGTTATATGATTGAGCCCTTGGATTTTATCCCTTGCTTCATCTCTCCGACGTTCAACCTGCTTGATCATCAATTTTGGAGGACATGTGTTTTCAATAAGATTTACTGTGGGAAAAAGAAAAGCCTCCATGATACTGTCAACAACATACCATCTTCTTCCACACACAGCTTGTTCCTTTTTAATAGTCTCATAGATCATCTCATTAAGATCAAGCCAAGCACAGAGTACTGTTCTGACTTTCTTTAGCTGAAATCTGCTTAGGACGATAATGTTTTATGGTTTGTCCTTCCGCTACCTTTGCCAGTCTGCAATCTCATCCAAAGCCTTTGAATATTTCTCCCTCTTTTCCACGTGATATTCATGTACAACGACCATTTGACCAAAAGCAATATACGTTTCATAAATATCATTTAAACTGTGAAACAACTCAGTTACTAACTCATAATGGTCCTCATTTATCTTGATATCCAACTGCTAAATTTCTTCTTGTGAAAACCTGGAGAACAAAGAGGAAGATGCACTTGCAGTTGCATCTTCACATTGCTTTTCAGGTGAAGCTATCCTCTGTGTAAAGGAAACATTTGAGGTCTTCTTATTTTGTAGCTCAACCTAAAGAAAGACACTTTTGACCTGTAGTTTATTGTACTTATCCTCAATTCATAAGATCAGCAACATGAGCCTCATGTTCCCTTTTACTCTTCTCAAGTTCTTCCTTCAACTAGGTTATCTCTTCTTTCCTCCTGTCAAAATCCTTGTTTAAATTGTTAGCAGCATGGATATTGGCACCTGTGAATGCACCCAAAGCAGCAGTTGTATCTGCTGCATCTACCTGTGGTTCACCAGACTGCTAAGTTCAAAGTATTTGCTCAGAAATAGATACTTCCATCCCACTTTGATCCCTACCCCTCTTTTTGCCCTTTCTGATCATTGATTTATCATGTTTTCTATAATAATATTCTCCAAGAGAGACAACAATGTCTTCATCAAATTCATCTCTTGGATCAATGGATCCAGATGTGATAATCACTATAGACACCAAAGAGGATGTTTGAGTAATGATAGGAGAGGGAATGGTCATGGTAATGTGAGTACTCAAAGGAGATATGTTTTCAACATGGGTTATTTTAGAGATTGAAGACAAGAGTAGCGTTGAAGATTCGAAAGATGGAAAATGCATATTGACAGCTGCAAGTGGTGACAAAGACAGTAAATCCTTTTTAGTACTAAATGATTTTGACAAAGTAACTAAGGGCACATGTACAGGAATCTTGAAAATTGGTGCTTGCAAATTGCTTTGAATAAGGGCTATTAGAGGGATAGAAGAGAGCAGTGCAGTTGAAGATTCCGAACATGACAAGTGGAGATTGAGAGTTGAAAGTGGTGAGGAAGACACCAACAAATTTTTAGTACTAGATGATGTTGATGGAGTAAATGCTGATAGCTCTAGGGGAATATTCACAATTGGTGCTTCTGAAATGTTTTGAATAGAATCTATTTGAACGATTGAAGACGAGAGTGGGGTTGAAGAATTGGAAGATGGAAAGTGGAGATTGACAGCTGTAAGTGGTGAAAAAGACCCCAAAAGCTTTTCACTACGAGACAATCTTGACAGAGTAACTGATGGTAGGTGTAAGGGAATATTGAAAATTGGTGCTTTTGAAATAACATGTAGTGAGATGGAGGTTTGCACAATATCAGATGTGACATATTCAGGTGTAGATATCAAATCCTTATACAATTGCGACAGTGCAAGTGATATGCATCCTCCTGCATGCAAGGTAGATAAAGTATGGATGGATGAAAGGAGCAATGCTGAATACGAACACATAGACATAGATGAAGATTGTGAAACTGGAGAAACATGGATATAATATTTCTTACCATCACCATCCAACAAATTTGTGAATGATTGCGAATATTGATCCACCTCTTCAGTGACAGGTGCAGAGGCTATCACCTCTTCTTCTAAATCTGAATCAACCAAATCGATAATAGGACCCGTGGAGGAAGAAGCTTTCACCTTCAATCTTTTGAATTTTCAACTATTTCTTTAGTATCACTTGGTTGACTAATTGCAGCAATCACCGGGATATCAGTAACAATCACAAGAGCTGAAATTGTCGGAGTATTCAGCACAAAGGTCATCATTTCTGGCTATTGTTTTGACTGTGTTGACGTAAATATTAAGGCTTTGAACTACTCCCTAACTGGTACCTCTAGAAGGTCTTCCATTAGACCTTTTCCATTGTCTCTATCTGAAAAAATTGCCACTCATGAATTCTTCGTTGCTTCAGCTTCCTTTTCTTCTCTGTTCTTTCTTACTTTCTCCAAGCCATCAATCTACAGTGCCCTATAATACTGAATCCTCTCTTTTAGTTCCTTTTGATGATGCAAGATGTGGGCTTCCTCATCCTTGCTTTTGGCTCTCACCAACACTTCAGAAAATGTACTAACACCCTGATAAATAGAATCGTCGGGAATTTCCTCATGCACATAATTAAATTTGATATGATATTGCTTAAAGTGGGCATCGAGGCATCCCTTGGGATCATGTTTTCTCTTGGTGGAAAAAACAAGCTTCAAAGACTGTATCTTTTCACCTAATACTACAGCCTAGGTTGAAGTTGGAATAACCAACGATCCAAGGTGCAAAGGGAATTTGGGCCAATCTTTTTTCTTAGGTCCAATCAACTTCCTATAAACCCCATCATTGACAGTTTGGAAAGCCACTTCTTCTAGAAACAACCTGTCAGGGACAATTCTGGGAAGCATATGAACAGTGTTGCTACCCCAAATTATGATGTACAAAAAAATCTCACCAACATACCAATCACCCATTGTACCAATCAAACCTGTGGCTTTAGGTCAAAACGCAGGAGCTTCCTTCTTGAATATTAAAAAATAGATGGTGTCAAGGAAGTGTTGACATATATCATAGAACCTGGGTGCATAGTTAGTATCCCACAATTCTGAATAATAAATGGGCACTAGGGGAGCCAGAAAACTCCACTTCCATCCCAAATTAGGATATTCAAACTCAGCGCACAATATATCATAAATGAAGGCTGAAAAGAAGAAATTGGGTTTCTTTCTAGCAGTGGCCTTCTGATACTCTTGGATAGAAATTTTGAGTTATAGCGACAACATGGATGCCCACGGGAAAGAATCACCAGTTGCTAAAACATGATGAGCTACTGGAGCCCATTTAGTCTTGAACACATAACAATTAGGAAGGCCATATAGTCTGCATAACATAGCTGTGAATAAGGAATAAGGTTCTTTGAACCAGGTAATAGGGTAAATATCATTAGACCTTTTCGAGAATTTACTAGGTTGGTGCATCCATGATTTTAAAATTTCTTTGAAATTGAACCTACTTTTGGAGGTTTGTGCAAAATTTGCAGTAAGGGGTTGTCTTACTGGTTTAAGGGCATAAGCCTTCGTAAATACGTCGGGATAGAAATTAGCTATCTCTAACCCTCTACTATTGTTCAAACAATGGGATTTTGGGTCCGCATGTTCTACTATCCATTTGACCGCGTCATTGTACGAGAGCATAGCAGGTCTAGCGGCAAGAGAATGAAGTCCAAAATCCCTGATTCTTTCGTAGGCCAACTGGTTGTCTTGCATATCAGAAAATTTGTCATTGTCAAAAATTTCATAAACCCTAGACCATTCAATTTGGTAGGTTTCAGTGATTCAGCCACTAGTATCTGAGAAAATACCAAAGTTTGGATCCTTGGTGAGCATATCCTTTTCCAAGTTTTTGCACCGAGTAGATCTTGCCATTGTTGCAAATTGGAAAAACTGTGTTTAAAAGAAAAAACAACGGGAATCGAAAATTAAAACTAATTCAGGATTGACTACAGTAATAAATTGAATGAAGAAATGACCAAAATAATGACCTGTAATCGAACTAGACTATGATAAAATTGCCTGGTAAAATTGACACAGAGCAATAATTCATGCACCGCAGTAATTCACAACAGTAAAAAAGTGGTAAATAAATTGTAAAAGACCAGCCTATATATATTTTTTACACGCATCCAATTAGGAAAGAAGGATTGAAACAAATGGATGGTCAAGATTAAACCTGGCGGGATGCGGTTTCATAACGAGATATTGCAAATATTTTTTCATTCCGCATCCCGATTCCCACATCCCGCATTCCGGATTGCAGGAGCTTGATATTTATTATTTGCAAGAATTTTCATCGCACAAATTGCATCTTGAAATTTCCGTTGCGGGATTCAGGAGAAATTTGGTAAGTTTTATGTGTCATCTCACTAATCTTTGCCGAAAACCACATCCCGCATTTTTGTTGTGGGATGGGGGATGCGAGATGGATTTTACAATTGGTAAATAAATTGTAAAAGGCCATATTTTTTACACGCGTCAAATTAGGAAAGCAGGACCAAAACAAATGGACAGTCGATATTAAACCTGGCGGGATGCGGTTTCATAACGAGATATTGCAAATATTATTACATTCCGCATCCCAATTCCCGCTTTTTATTTTATTGTCAATTTTTATTGTTTTATATAAATTTAAAACTTAATAATTAATTTCAACTTTAGAACTCAAGCTTGTTTAAAAAATGATAACAAAGCTTCGGTGTTTGGCATTTATTTTCTATGTTTTAAGAGTTTTTTTAGTTATTTTATTTTTAATGCTCAATGAAAAACATTTTACGTTATGATCAATTTGTCATATTAATTAGAAAATATGGTTTTAAAATTGTTTAAAAACAAAATTTTAAAAGAAAAAAAATACTATGTCATCCTCCAAAGTTTCATCATAAGGAAATTTGTATCTATATACCTATCTTAACTTCACATTATTCATTCATGTTCGAGTACAAATGAAACCCTAACCCAAATCCAGATTGCGGCAGCTTGATATTTATTATTTGCACGAATTTCCGTCGCACAACTCGCATCCCGAAATTTTCCGTTGCGGGATTTGTGAGAAATTTGGTAATTATTATGTGTCATCTCGCTAATATTTCACGAAACCCGCATCCCGCATTTTTGTTGCGGCCTACTGGATGCGGGATCGCTTTTGTAATTATTATGTGTCATCCCTCTAATCTTTCCTGAAACCCACATCCCGCATTTCTCGAGTTGCGGGTTGCGGCATCTTGCAATTTACCGGGAAGAAAAAATACATCAAGTTGTTTTCATTCAAACCTGCAGCACGCATCTCGCAACCTGCATCTATATATTTCCGGTTGTGGGATGCGGGATGCGGAATAATTTATGTAATTATTCTATGTCAAACCCTATACTCTTTCTCGAAACTCGCATCCCGCAATTTTCAGGATGCGGGTTACGGGAACTTGACATTTATTATTATTTGCAAATATTCATCATATTCATTGTACGCGTTACTTTTAACTTGCTGTCTGTTAATTTTTCTTAATTCTTGTAGAATTTATAATTGAAAATCAAAACCCCAAAACACAACAGTTATAAATATCTTTACCTTAAATTTCAAAACTCATTATTAATAAGCAGTCTCCCAAGGTAAGTCACAAAGGTTGGCTTGCTAGAGTAAGAAATCATTGACCCTTTCTCTCTCTCTCTCTCTCTCTCTCTCTCTCTCTCTCTCTCACACACACACACACACACACACACACACATATATACACACACACACATGCACAATTCAAAGATGATCGTAACTTAAGTTAGTCCTTATGGAAGCAATAAACATAAAGGTTGATAATCTAAAATAAACATAATTTAAAATCCTTTGGGGGAAAAAATAATTTAAATACCTAACTATAACTATAACAAAAAACATAAATAAATTTAAAGCCCTTCGTGGTATTTACTATGGGTGGCATGACTATTTTTTAAGTCCTTATGGAAGAAAATGATTAACTATTAGTATCATTACATAAGGAAAGGATTTTCTATTCAGGGATGATTTTAGGGGCGAATTATAGCCCATTGGCGAATTTTAAGGGGTGCCCAAAAATAGATGGGCGAATTTTTAATATTAAAATGGTTTTTTTTAATTTAATAAATTAGCCCATATTTTATTTTATATATATTTTGGCATGACTAAATAGCCCGCGCGATTAACCTCTGGAAATTCATAAAAACTAATTTCGCCCATCTGTCTATGGAAAAATCGTGACATTCGCCCCGATTTCTTCCTTAATGGAGGTGAAATCGCCAAAAATTTATAGTTTTGGAGGATAAATGAAGATGATTCACCCAAATTTATGGTAGATAGGTTAAAAATTTTGTATTTCGCCCCTATTTATGGATTTTTAGGTAAATTTGTTCTAGTTCGTCCCTGATTTGTAGGCCCTGGATGTTCATGCATTGGGTATGGAGCAGCACAAGATTTGGGTCTGGTTCAGGTGAAAACGGATGGCACAGGTCTGCTACATCGATTTCCTGCGAGAGTTTTCCTTACAGGGTCAGCCAGGAGACTGGGTTCACGATCCGTGGATGGATAATAAATTGACTTCCCTGGATTATAGAGCAGTTGGAAGTGGATGGTCACAAAGATTGTTGTTCAAAGCTTCCTTTGGATACGGGAAATTTAGGAGGAAGAATGAACGATGATCAAATCTCATTTGTCATTTGATTGCACTTTACCCATTTAAGTTCAGGGACGATGCTCCGTGCAATTCACCCATGCTCAAATTCTCTCACTTCTTTGTGTTTTCCGAACCAAAGTGGTTTCTGCCCAAAATACCCTGTGGGGAATACCCTTTTCAGGACAACATTCACAGTCGATTCAAGGAAAAATACTAATAGATATCAGGCAACGAGGAGATATGGGAGTAGGACAGTGGTGTCGACTATTACCAACGAAGAAGGCAGAGGCAGAAGAGGAAAGGAGCGGAAAGGAGTGTTGCCCATGGTGGGTGTTCAGGAGTTCATTGGAGAGAAGTTCTTCAGAATGGCGGCAGGGGCTACTTCTGCCCCTGTTGGGAAATTCATTGCTTCTCCCCAAACTTTTCTTCATTCTTTGGATCCAAGAGTAAAGCAGGTGATTTTCTGTTTTTTCCATTTGTTGATGTGATTTTCAGTTGGCACAGAATCAATAACAATATTGCAAACTTAGGAAATTGCTGTGAGGGTAGTTAAGATCATTAAGGCAATTTAGCTGGACGTGAGCTTTGTGTTGGATTGTTGATAGATTGTTAGCAATCAGAATTTCACATCAAAACCATTCAAAATGCTCTTTTCAGAACAACTGAATTTTATAAATGTCAAATATTTC
>LPNX011078849.1:7474-43450 GCA_001517045.1 Pseudotsuga menziesii
TCAATTGGGTTTTATCGAGTGACCAAAATTGGTCATTTATCTTGGTCTTTTTTAGTTAACTCACTTAAATTTATCAATTTTGGTCATTTATCCCTTGAAAAAAATTGTGGTGACCAAAACTTTTGGTCTCCTGGTCACTAATCTCTCATTTTCCACTAGTGGAAGTCGGCCCTAGTTAGTAATTGTCAAGTAGAAAACTAGTATAAATAGAGAGTGAGTCTCTCTATTTGAAACACACACTCACTCAATTGGAGGGCATGAGTGAGAGAAGAGAAGCTCACACAAGTGAGAGATAGAACAACTATTGGAGATCATCTTTCTTTCTTCGGGTTTTGCTTTTTCTATTGGTGCTCATTCTATCTTTGAGGAAGTTGTGAGGTTTTATCCTTTACGGTTTCCCTGAGGAAAACTCTTTGTGTCTCTTGTCTCTTGTGATTATTGTTTTGCATGTTATTCTCTTAGATAAGATCCTAAATCATATTGCTTAAATGATAAAAATCTAACATGGTATCAGAGCTAACCTGAGAAAAAGACACCATGCAGCTACAGAATCTAGGGCTTCTTACTTTTTTGGTCTCTCTGCATTGATCATTAGCAAAAATAGGCTAGGCTAACTCTCCATTAAAGGGCACATCTTCTTGTCGAAGCGGAATTTCATTCTGAGCATTTTCAGTTTTTGACCCATTACTGCTGCAGGACATTAGGGATTTTTACAAAAGAGGAAATTTTGAGTGAGTCTAGCATAGGATTTCTCTCCTCATCAAACTAGAAATTTAGAGACCAAGATTGAAATTTTTGGTTTGGTAGAACTCCAATAAATTCAAACCCTAATTTGACCGTGGACGTGAAAACCCTAAAATACTAAAACTAGTATTTTTGTACATTCACTATATCTCGAGCTTGGAGAAGGCTCAAGAGTTGAAACATTTACATGCCAAAGATAAATTTCTTATGTAACATGTGTAAAAATTTTATCCTTATAGTCTCTATATTCTAGGAGATATCATTCCTCCAAAGTAGGGTCGAGCCTATCCCAGGATTCATCCCTAAACAAGTCACCTTGGGAAAACTCTCATAAGTTCCAATTGGTGAAACCAATTATGCTCAAACCTATGGTGTTGGAAATATGACAGAAGAGGATACATAAGTATGAAATTTCAAGCACACGGGAGGAGTGATTTTGTATATACAATAGAAAAAATATTAGACATTTATGCAGAATAAATTGGAAAACTAGGGATTCCTGTTCCGGGAGCTTCCCTCCATTGTTTTCAGAAAATGAGTACATTGGACAAATCGCATTGAAGAGGCCCATATTTATATCCAATCTAAATTTTGAAAGATTCCAAGTTTTGAAAATTATGGTTTCTCCGACAAACCCCAGATCATCCAGATTAGGAACTAGGACAGACACCTCAAATCAGTAAGATCTAATCTTTTGCTATTTACATTTGAGGTTCTCATTTCAAAAAGACTAATCTCACTAGGTTGATGAAAATATTGGTGAATCTCAAAACTTCCAAGCATGGGAGTATAGGATATCATTGGTTCTTGAAGAAAATAAATTGGAGGATCACCTTATACCACAAGTGTCTTCCCTAAATACACCTAGAGAGATGTTTGATTCCTTGACCAATCTAATTTTAAGGGAAGAATATAAATCAGAAGAAGTATAGGACCTGCATGATCCCTGAAGAAATTGACTTGGATCCATTCTAAGAGTGAGAGAGAGATGTGGCTAAGGTTAGAGGCAAGAGAATCATTGCATATTCTATTAAATATCATCTCTCATGTGTCATCCCTGAAGACACCAAAAGGAAGTGTTTGATGCTATGATGAAGCAATCAAAGAAGAATAAGATATTGTTATAACCACCTTGAATTGCTTCCGAGGATCATGGGACTCATTCATTCAAGGAATTTGTGCCAGAAGGAACTTATTACCTTCAACAGAATCTGGGAAGAGTGCACACAAGAAGAAGCTCAACTCATAATAAGAGAAGAGAAGATGGGAGCAACTGAATATCAAGCTCTTGAGTGATGAGGAATATGAAGAAATCAATTCCTGAAGAACCTATTATCCATCTTATCATTTGGATAAGAAATGATGTTGTTATGAATGAAGAAGATGATGAAGCTGACATAAGGTGTCTACCCACAAAACAAATAAAGATAAGTGTTCAATTGCCATTTCATGATATTGTTTGGTTATGCATTTGTTTATATTTAGTTGATGTGTTATGCATGATACAATATTTACATTAAAGACAGTATACTACTAATATGAATGTGATGGGTAAGTAGCTCATGGTGCTATACAAATCTCCATTTCTACTTATCTAGAATGAAACCTATTTGATGACATATTGGATTAGTGCACAATCTCAATGATGTCATGGTATAGATGGAAGGCATCTATAAAGTTTCCCTGAGATATGGATGAATGTTGTATTGGATAAAATAGTTGCATGATTATATATTTATGCATAATAATTTTCCATTATGAATATTCCTTATGAAATGTTTCTAACCATACAAATAATGCATTTGAATTGTAGGAAATATCACATACAATCGCCTACAAGAAAAGAAGGATGAGACTTGTTCTAAAGAACAAGTGATGACAGTTCAAGAAATAATCCAAAATGAAGAATAATATGATGAGACTTCGGAGGACTCAGAAACACTCTAGTTATGTGACACTATTGAGCGACATCATTGATGCAGAGCCTTCCAGCTATGAATAAGTATCCAAGAAGAAAGGGAAGGAGAGTACTAGTTCAAGAAGAATGATGTATAGGATGTGGTATCAAATACATGAAGGAAAATTCGTAGTATATTCCATATGGATCTACAAGATCAAGCATGTAGTATATGGAAACATCATGGGATACAAGGAAACATTTGTAGCACGAGGCCTCTCACAGAAAGAAGGCATAGACTATGAAGAGACATTTGCAGCCACTGGAAGTTAAGACACATGACAGGAAGACTCATGCATGAAAATTAAAGAAGGCCTTGTATGAGCATAGAAGGCACCCATGGAATAACACATACATGAGGATATTTAAGATCACCTAGAGTAATTAGGATATTAACCTTTTCTACAAGGTTGAAGATGAAATTATATAGAAGATGGCAAGCTCACAGATGGGTGTGAGAAGAAATTTTGAAAAGGTTCAAGATAGAGGATATTGGTATCTAGTGACCCTAGGTGGATACATAGAATATTAGTAGCAGAGGGAGGTAATTGTCACTCCAGTACAGAATGTTTCAATGCATAGAGTACGAAAGGCAGAGGGAGAATGATGCTCTGTTTCAGAGGGAGTGACTGTAGAAGATCCTGAGGTTGGACATGGTATGACGGGACGGATAGATTATTGATGGCTCTAGGATTTACTAAGAGTAAAGCGCATTCCAACCTTTTCTTAAAGGTTGAAGGTGGAAGACCATTGATTCTCCTGTTATATGTTGATGACCTATTCTTGATAGGAAATGAGGAACTCATTAAAGATGCAAGAAGGATACTTGCTGTCGAGTTCAAGATAAAAGACCTAGGTATGATGCACTACAATATGAGAATAGAGGTATGGTAGAGTGTGGATGGAATCTCCCTTGGACAAGGGAAGTATGCCATGGAGATCCTGAAGAGGTTTGAGATGATGGAATGCAAGGCCATGGCCACACCTATGGCACCAAACTTGAAGATATTGAGTGATGCTTCATCAGAGTCAATTTATGCCACAGTGTATCATCAGATGATTGGGTCATTGATGTACATGATGAATACGAGACCGGATATTTTATTTGTTGTGAACAAATTGAACCAGTTCCTGATAGATCCAAGACATGTTCACCTAATTGCTGCAAATAATATTCTGAGGTACCTGAAGGATATAGTTTATTATGGGATCAAGTATGAGGTGAATTAAAATATTAACCTAGAATGTTATGTGGATTTATAATGGGGAGGAAGTGCCATTGATAGGAAGAGCACTTTGGGGTGTTGCTTCAGTATGGGATCAGGCGTGATCTCTTGGTTTAGCAGGAAGCAATCATGTGTGGCACTGAGTACAGCTCAAGCAGAGTATCTTGTAGCTTGTTCAGCCAGTTGTGAGGCAGTGTGGATGAGGAAACCACTATGTAATTTATTTGATCTCTAGTTGGATGCTACTTGTATATATTGCGACAACCAGAGTTGTGTGATGTTGTCAGAGAACCTAGTGTTCCATTAAAAGTAGAAGCATATTGATATGAAATATCACTATATTAGTGATATGGTGTAGAGAGGAGCAGATAAGCTCCAATATGTTGCAACAAATGAGCATATAGATGATGTGTTGACCAATAAATTAGCCAGAGTGAAGTTTGAATCCTTCAGGGAGAAGCTTGGTGTTCTCCAGATCAAGGTTCCTTCCAAGGGGAAGTGATAATTCTATGTGTCCTTCTGACATGGTTGCGGGATGTGTTCCCCACATGGTCAGATGTAAGTGCAAAGCCCTTTTGACATGGTTGCAGGATGTGTTCTCCACATGGTCATATCTAAGTGCAAATCCCTTATGACATGGTTGCGGGATGTGTTCTCGAATGTTCATATGTAAGTGCAGAGCCCTTATAACATGGTTGTGGGATGTGCTCCCCACATGATCAGATGTAATTATATATCCCTTCTAACATGGTTGTGGGATGTGTTCCCCACATGGTCAGATGTATGTGCAAAGCCCTTCTGACATGGTTGTGGGATGTGTTCCCCACATGGTCAGATGTAAGTGTAGAGCCATTCTAACATGGTTGCGGGATGTGTTCCCCACATGGTCATATGTAATTGCATAGCCCTTTTGACATGGTTGCAGGATGTGTTCCCCACGTGGTCAGATGTGAGTGCAGAGCCCTTCTGGAATGGTTGTGGGATGTATTCCTCACATGGTCAGATGTAAGTGCATAGCCTTTTTGATATGGTTGCAGGATGTGCTCCTCCCATGGTCAGATATAAGTGTTGTATAATATGAATACCTACATGGAGGCTAGGCCTACAACCAACCTAAAAAAGGGATGGCTCTGTAGAGCTTCCTATGATGAGTAGAATTGAGAGATATCACCATTTGCTTGAGATAGTAGGAGACGTGATGATGATGATGATCTAGATTGATGATGATATAGAGATGAAGACTTGTGTTGATGAACTGTGTCAAGAGAATACCTTCCTAGTTAAGAGGGAGTGTTGATGTATTTGTAACTTCAGAATGTATTCACTTGTATATCTTATATTTTATTTCATTGTACCCTGATGTTCCTATCGAGAAAATCATTAATATAATAAAGTCATGTAAATTCATAGAGGTTAACCCTCCATTGTAATTTGAGAAATAGGCCCCACAATTGAGGGGTACTAGGGTTATTAGAATCTCCTATTGAAGTCGGCATGGGTAAGTAATTGTCAAGTGGAAAACTAGTATAAATAGAGAGTGAGTATCTCTATTTGAAACACACTCACCCAACTGGAGCGCATGCGTAAGAGAAGAGGAGCTCGCACAAGTGAGATAGAGAATAGCTATCGAAGATCATATTTCTGTCTTTGGGTTTTACATTTGCTATTGGTGCTCATTCTTTCTCTCAGGAAGTTGTGGGGTTTTCTCTTGTATGGTTTCCCCAATGAAAAATCTTTGTGTCTCTTGTCTCTTGTGATTATTGCTATGCATGTTATTTTCTTAGATAAGATCCTAGATCATATTTCTTAAATAATAAAAATATAATAAATTTGGGGATAGGTATCACAAAAAAAACTACTTTTTTTGTTCTTATTTTTGATATAATGTCATCATCACATTTTTTAGGTATTTCTTGTTTTTGGGGTAGTGAGGATCATCAAAAGTATGCCGAGTCGATACTCGTTGGATGCAGAATTTAATTATGCATCCAACGATATCTCTAGATCAAAATTTGAGTAAAAACATAGGGAGATATGTCGAAAATACGAACAAAAATTAGTTTTTTCTTTTCTTCCTCGAAAATTAATAAATATTATTTTATTATTTTAACTATTATTTTATTAATTTTCCGTAGGAGGCCCATTTTGAGTTGAAATTTCCTCTAATGGGAAAGCACAAGATCAATGACTAAATCATAGAAGACAAAGATACCCTATGACGAAACTAGATTTCACATCAACTTACTATAACCACATGATCCACACTGCTTGTATTTCCATTCCTTTGCATTTTATGTGAAACTTTGATGAGGTAGCACATATTTGTCCACTCTTGTAATTTCTATTTAATGGAATCATTTTTTTGAATGGGCCAAGACCGCAAAAACTAAATGGCATAGGAATGATTCACCCCTCTTCTTTACCAAACAAAATTCTATGATACATATGGATAGTCTTAGATATTACATGGTATTTGGTGAGTGTTCCCCTCTCCTTCACCCAAAAAAGATATGATAGATATAATTGGTCTTAAGTGTGTCCCTCTCCTTCACCAAAAGAAATTATTCATATTTATGGTTGGTCATAGACCTTACGTGGTTGTTAGTGAGTGAACCATGTTCTCACAATTGAAGGAACATAGGATCTGACAATTGGAGGAACATGTAGCAATCACATGAACATGTATATAAAGGAGAACAATGAAAGGGAAAAATAAAGTTTTCAACATGTTCAAGGAATTCAAATTCTTTGTTCAAAACCATAATAAAAGGAAGATCAAGACTACAGGGTTAGATAATGGAAGATAATTCACCTCAAAATAATTCAAGGGACTCTAGAGAGGATCTGGGATTAAGATGGAGTTGAGAACTCCATACAATCCTCAATATAATGATGTTGTGGAACAAAAGAAATGCTACATGACTAGGATATTCTAATGCAGCTTTGGGTAGAAGTGGAGAGTACATCTATGTATGCATAGAGTAGTACTGCTCACCAAGTACTCAATAACAAGAGACCTAAAGAGGCCTTCTCAAGAGAGAAACTAGAAGTCATCCATCTCAAAATATTTGGATGCCTAGTGTACATACACATTCCAAAGGAAAAGAGGACCAATCTCGATCCTTCTGGGAGGAAGGGAATATTCCTAGGATATAGTGACACTTCAAAGGCCTAAAAATTATAATTCCTAATATTTAAAAAGATAAAAATCAATAGAGACATGACATTTAACGAAGACTCAACATACTCTAGGTAGATAAAACTACCTATTGAAGAGGTCAAAGAACCCAAAGAAACTATAGTATGAGATACGGCAATGGTAGAAACAACTCCATAAGACCATCAAGATAATGAAATGGAAGAACCAAAATAACCTATAGAAACACTTCAGGATAAGAAATCCCATAAGAAAAAAAACATCATGGGAACGAGATCTATTACAAGATGCAGAAAGGTGTGGTGGTTCAGATGGGATGCATAGAAAAAAAAATACCTAAACCATACAACAGTTGTTTGGCCATGCTATGTGACAGCAATGACAAAGAAACTTATGACTACAAATAAGAAATTGAAAATAAAAAATGGAAGGATGCCATGATCAAGGAGAACAAGTTGATTATGAAGAATCATGTATGTGATATAGTTTTGAAACCAAAATGGAATCATATTGTGGCTTCAAAGTGGATCTACAAGATCAAGCACGCTACAGATGGAAACATTAAAAAGAACAAGGAAATGTTTGTGGTGCATGGCTTCTCACAGAAAGAAGGAATAGACTACAAAGATACATTTGAACCTGTAGTGAGATACACTTACATCATATATACACTTATAGTGGTTGTAGTAATGAAATGGAAGGTACACTAGATGGATGTCAAGAAAACATTCTTGAATGGTGTAGTTGAAGAGGAAGCGTACATAGCTAAGGATTTGAGACACATTAAAAGAATACTCATGTGTGCAAATAAAGGAATGAATAGTCATGGAGGAGGAGGACAATGTGGTTGAAGTGAGGTGGAAGGGAGGGATGCATTAACAAAGGAATATAAGGAATAAAAATGGGTGGAGGAAGGAGAGGGAGGATGAGGAGAAAAATATCGAGGAGGATAATATTTGTGAGAATGATGTCGATGAATATGAGGTGATGGATGAGGAAAAGGTTCAAGTGTAATGTCCCCTCCATGGTTAAAATATTGTGAATTAGATCAGTGCCAATGGAGTCAAAGTAAAGAAATAATGTTGTTGAAAATGAAATGTTTTACAATGTGTATTGGTCAGTTTTAATTATTAAAACATAAATTGAGTTATTGGAAGGGGATTCTCAATATACTGAAATTAGTGAGAATATTTCTGGAAGATGATGAAAGTGGTTCCTCATGCTTAAATCTGAGATGAATCAGAGTCTTTGAGAGGTGTCCAACACTACACCAACAAGAGTGTATCCTAACGATATCTCGAGGTCATTATTCAGTGGTCCTTGCTTCCTTTGAATAATTTTCCCATGGTTTTCAAATATCGTATGTTGGATATTTGTAATTTTTTTGGGGGAGTTCGTTTTATTAATGGATTATTAGATTAATGTGTGGAATTTAGAAAGTGTCACAAATTGAGTTTGATTTTCCAACAACTAGGAAAATCCCACAAAGGGAAAGAGCATACATGAAGTTTATGAGAAAATGTTTGTTCCAATTTGATAAAGCAAATATATTTGTAAAATAATGACAAATTAAGACCTCAAACTATATCTCACTTTCTGATCATCCACCAATAATCAACAAAAATACTTTGGTTGGTGACGAGAGCATAATTCATGGAAATGTGTTGGGTATGAAATTATTACTTATTAAAATATGTAATCAAAGAAAAAAAACTAAACTATACAACCTTTCTAGAAGTAGGAGTGTGTGCGTGTGTTGATTAGAAAAAACAAAACCATAAACGAGACTGTGAATCCCCCTTGTGGGGGTTGAGTGTGGGTGTTGTCAATCCTACTTGCTTTATTTATTAATGAAATTTACAATATGACAAAAATATGAATTAAATATGTATTTTTACCCCTGAAAAGGGATTGAAAGGCTTACAATACTGCCAGGAGATAAAAAGAAACAAGAAAAGGGATAAAGGATGGTGTTTTTGGTGTCTTAGGTAGAATAATTTTAAGGGGCAAAAATTCTCCAATTGGCTATTTTTTTGGTTTTTTTTCAAAAACAAAATTTTCTATTTGGTCATTTTTAGTGTTTAATATCGTCTATATTTACATAAAATATGTTTTTTTAATCATAATATTCGCTAAAATTTACACATTTTAGTGTTAATTTTATGTTTCATATTTAGTAGTCACCTATCCATATATACACATGTTTTTTTCAATCCAAAACAATCGCTTAAAATACTATACTTAAGTATAATATTAGAATCCTTAAAAAATACCCTCGGACACGTAGGTGACCCGAAACTTGAATTTTGAGTAGTTTTTCCTCCTCCTTTTCTTAAAACCTGCTAAAAATAAATGAGTGAAATATATTATAATTTTACAAATAATTCAAAACAAAAAAAAATTACACTACTCAAAATGCTCAAAAAATGTGAATGTTTTATTGAAAAAAGACACTTTAAGAGGCTAATCATAGATCTAGTTGGAAATGCAACTTTTTAAAGTAACCTAGATATGATATATATGTGTGAGGAAAATTATATCACTATAAATATTCAACATAAAAATGTCAACCTGGGGCTCGTAAGCTTCGAGGCACAAACACGATATGTGCAGGATTGAATAAATAACCCAAACTAAATTCGCCAAACTATCAAAATATCTTCAAACTTCATAAGTTAACCCAAATTCAATGGGAAATAAAACTAGCTCTAACAGTTCTAAAGGAAACTTGTTTCTAATATTTCAAGTATCAAGCTTCTTGAAATGAATCTCATATAATAGAAATAATAAATAACCATATTGACTCCATCAATCGAGGGTTTATTAGACCCTCGATAGAGGGTCTAATAAACCCTCGACCGAGCTACTATTAAAACCTCAGTTAAGGGATTTGAACACGTTGATCAAGCTACATACCTTGATCGAGGGCCTGAAAAATAGAGAATTATCCCTCTTACAGGAAAATCAATATTTCTCTGTGTCTTCTAGGGGTGTAAATCATGCCATTCATGGCACATAATTCAGTGGAGTTTATACTGATAGATTCATCACCGAATCCTCTATCCATTCAGGTATCATGCATGCATTTTGGCATTCATATGGTTTCTTTTAATTTGTTCTAAAAATTACACTAAAAAAACCTGACAACAACTTTGAAGCAGCTCAAAGAAAAATCTGTAGGGTAAAAAATACACATCCAAAAATTTCTTAAAAATGCACAACCCACACATCGATATGTCTTCTTCAAAAGGGCATATTTGGTTTTTCAATTTTTGAAAACAATGATAAAGAAGGTCAGATGCACACACATGTGTATAAAATGATTCTGAAATTAGATGTGTTCACTTTCAAAAAGTAATAAATAATTGTATATTGTGAAATAGATTAACAAAAAAATATGCAGACCACGGTGCATTTTATGTAGATTATGCTCATATATATATACATATATATTAAATTATTAATGTAATATTGAATTATTGGCATGGGACATGAGCCACTTATTAACTTCTTCAAATTTTTAAGTTCACACAGTTCATTAAATGCGAAATTTCACACATTAAATGACATTAAAATATTAAAAAAATATATATCATTGGGAATCCAACATAATATTATACAATTTTTTTTTTAATGCAAGTCAAAATTCACATGGCATATATTTGTTTCGAGGCCTTCTATCTAGCACATGAGTAAAAAATCAGGTCTTCATTTCCAAATTTGGCCAAAAAGTGTTACCCACCTTCATGGAATCACCTCGCTAGCACAACATTAGATGAAGATATAGAACTGAAATATGAATATTTTATTAGCAATCTAAGATCCATACACATCATTTCTCTACACACCAACAGTCTATTTTAATGAAGCACAAATACAACGACTATTATATCATAATTCCTCCCTACCTATCCTTTTACATATACAAGAATCCTTATATAGAAGATACGAGATCTGTAGATGATGTGAAAGGATGGGATTGAATCCTGTAACAAGTGCAACAAATAACCAGAAATAGAAACAAACAAAAACTTAGAAGATCATGTCTGTTCTGGAAACAAATTCTCCAAATATGTTCGTAAATTATGAAAACTGCCCACGTATAGGGGTAATGTAATGTCCCCCAGAGTATTAACTTGGATTGTTAAGATAAGTTTGTGACTTGTTATTTTTGTTACATCTTGCTGTTAAAAGCTTGATTGAGGAGGATTATGTAACAACTTTTATTATTATTGAAAATAAAATTTATTAAGCAGGAAGTGGAAACAACCATGTTAAATGAAGAAACGGGCATGCAACAGAATGGGACAATGTTAGAGATAACTTCAGGGAAACTGTCATAGGTGACATAAGTGCCTTGATGACACTCAGTACTCCCTGGAAATTAGGGTTCCTATTAACTCTAAGAATTCCGTGAGGAATGGGATGGAGGGGGAAAAAAGACCTAGGAAAAAGATGGATTAAAAAAAAGCATATGGTGGAGGCAGGACGCTGCTTAGTATGCTGGAGACTCAATAGTTTTGTTGTGAGAGCACTTGAGGTGTTAGGAAAACTGTGTGAATCTGACCTTAAGGGTGAAAACTGTGTTAGCCATCCCTTCGGTTGGCATGCTTTGTTTGGCTCGGGGGTGACTTAGGAAGCAAGAAGCTGAACCTTGGTCTACGGTTGGGAGGAACGTGGTTATTTCCATAGTATCCAGCTGCAAAAGTTTTTTTACAGGTTCTTTTATCTATTTATGAGCTTGACGAATCTCTGTGATGTTGCTTGTATACTAAATGAAATAAATAGGATGCTTTGATGGATTGTCTGAAGACTTATGTTTTTATTTTCCCTCATCCATAGGTCTATGGTTTGTGTCGGCTTAATGACCTATAATTATCTATGTGGTTAATTCTGTTTGTACTGTAGGACATAGGCTGGTATTATTCTTTTTTTTATTCAGAATGTTCGGTGCAAATGTTGTGATGCCTCTCAGATGTATGTCCTGTAACGTGCGACCTGTATGTTACTTGTTTCCTTTTTATAATCATGGTGGCAGGGGCGATATTAAGAATACCCTATGCCCTGTTATTAAATACCCGATTTTTATTTTATGTGCAAATTATGTTTTTCTCAATCACCGGCTCGTGGCAGGAAATCCCTTGCCAACACCTATGTGTTTTCTTTTTAATTTCTGGTTAACACGCTGTGACCATTCTCGTAATCACTTCTACTAATCAAAAATAGCCTTTACTCAGAAGGTTAGGGTTGGGAGAAAACTTGTCTTCTCTCTTAGGGTCCTGATGCCTGAATGTCTGACCCCTTCCCCAAAAATCCAAGGCCGAAGGCTCAAGAAAAGTTTTAGGTAGTGGGGGTGGTTTAACTTTTTCCGAAACCTTTAGCTTTTTCCGAACAAAAGGGTTTACAGCTGGGTGGTTTTCAGATTTAATACTGATGCAGGTATTCATCCTATTTGCGAGTACCTTATCTCCTGCATTGGTTTTGGTCGATGAGATCTGGGTGGCATACGCATTCTCCCAATAGGGGACCCGGCTAGGTTTTAAAGTTTTCCAATTCAAAAATTATAAACATATTAAAGAAAACATGACTAATTTACATAAAAGGGTAATATAGCTGTTAATGTGGAAATCCTTTTATATAAGTACATAATAGACAAATGAGCAGCAACAGGAAGAAATCTAAAAAAATTAGAACCGATTTACAGTGGACAGATTGTAGCATTTGCTCGTCAAACCCTGTAAACTTTTAAGCAGAGGAAAAATCCCGCAGCCCCAAAAATACACAGAAATTTAAAATGCTGAACAAAATGAAAAAGGCGATAAAAACTTGTTCACCCATTACTGTTTACAAATTTCTTAAATTTTTTAGCTTCCCCTTTTGCAGAGGGTATAGCGTGGCCAGCATAAGAAATCTCCAAGCACAAAACCACAAGTTTGAATTCTTGGAACCCCAGTTCTAGAAAATAACTTTACCGGTAATCCTGCCGAAGGGTCGGAGAGGACAACTCCTCTCAATCCCCACCCCTTTCTCGATGTCGAGCTTTAACAGCTAAGGAAGGTGCTTAGAGGAAGACAGATACTTCTTACTAGGTTGCCGCCCGTGTAAGCCTAGGTGTCTGCCACGATCTCCTTTTCACTTGTAGACATTTTTAAAAGGGAGTTAGTCTTAGACATGGTGCAAGACATGACCTTCTAATTTAAATATAAATCATTCTCCTGAGAAGAGAAAGGAAAAACAAACTCATCGCGTAGCCTATGGAGGGATGGTTCCCTCGTAAATAGGAAAAATAAATCCTTGTCCGCAGATGTTCTTGTAGCAGTTGAAGGTGACGATTTGCTTTTCCTAGCCCAAGTCAAAAGGTGACCCGTAAGGTCTCTGGCCGATAGCTTGGTCTGTGGTCATGGATGAACAGGCTACATGGAGCAGGTTGCACTACTACATTTCGACCCAAAATCCGACGGTTACTTCCGACGACGCGTGGATTTTTTTTTTTAAACCTACCAAAAATCAGAAAGTTAAATTTTTTTTTAAAGATTTGGTCATAACCGTGGCTTAAGTGACGGCTAGGCTCATAAGCGTCGCTTAAGTGACGGCTAGCCTAGCAAGCGTCGCTTAAGCGACGACGCATAAATCGATCAATCATGTAAAAAATACATATAAATGTCAAGTGTAAAAATATCAGCCCTTGTCCATAAGTTTGTATTGGTTTGTTGTTCGAAAAGAAAGAATTGAGGGTTGTGTGATCTAGAATGATGGTGTTTTGAAGGATCGAGTGTATGCCATTTTCAAATTGATTTGATGGGGGACTAGCAATGCACAGGGCCTCTCCTTCCAATGGGGGGATCCTCGGCAGATATTGTTGTGAATAGCAAGAGACAGAGAAGACCCAGTGTGATATTGGGAGATATAGGAGACCAGTCTGCTGCCTATGCATATTCTTCACAGGATCTTATCAGGAGGAAGAAGCAGAAGCAGTGGAATCAGCCACCAACTGGGTTCTTCCGAAATGCTTCAGATTTCCCAGGTGGGTCCGGTAAGTTATTGAAAACGCGGCCTTTGTTAAACATTAGCAGTGATGAACATGTCATTTTAGATGACCCAATTTCTCATTGTGGGTTTCCTTCTGACGAGGGTGGGAAAATGCAGCTGAACCCTATTTGTGTTAGTAAGAAGCTCAGGCATGGTAGGACACATAGGAGGGGTGTGGGCTTAGTTGGAAAGATGACTAGGACCATGAGAGTGAGCCCTGAGAGCAATAATAATGGGCAGGACAAGGGTTTCGGGGATGATAATGGGTTTGGGGCCTCTTATGATGCTGATACTCCTGAATGCTTCAAGGACTCTGATCCGGATACGTCAGGGAGCCCAGTGAAGGAGACCTATACAATTCCCTTGGATTCGCCCGATTCCAGGCCTGTTAATTTGGGTTCATCTTAGTGCCATCATACAGTGGGGGAAGTGTCTGGGAACGAGAGGGAGGAGGAAACATGGGCTCATAACAATAAAGATTCCACGGAATATGGTAATGGTAGTGGGCTGAATTTCCCCTCTGACTCCAACACTAGGTCTAAGCAAGATGGAATGAGGGATCGGAATGGTGATGATGATAAAAAGCTTAGTGTTGCACACTACTTAGGTATGGTAAAGGATGTCAGGGCCTGGTTGAATGGACTTGGATTGGGTAGATACACAGAACTCTTTGAGATGCACGAAGTGGACAAGGATGTCTTGCCATTGTTGACATTAGATGATCTTAAGGAGATGGGAATCAATGCTGTCGGTGCCAGGCGTAAAATCTATTCTGCAATTCAAAATCTTGGAAAGCACTTTACGGTGTGAGTCAACTGTTTGGATCTTATAGAGCTGGGTTATGATTTAGAGCGTATGCGCTGAGGGTTTGATGCTGCTTGTATGCAGGATGCTTTGCCCTTAAATGAAAGGCAGTTAACACAAAATATAAATGTTTGAATGGAGTTCTATTGTTCTGTAAATAAAGCACCTGTATTGATATATATTTTAATGGACTTTCTTACATTCTGTGTGTGCCATCTATTTTGATATTTGAACCAACAAGTTGATTGTGCAGGTTGCTTTATGTTTTTCTGTTTGGTCGTGATGTATCAATACTCTATTGTTATATTATTATTACACTGTCTATTCTCTTCTCATAGATTTCAATTTAGTAGCTTTTTCACATTTTACATGTGTGGTAACGAGTATATAAAAGAGAACTGACATGATTATAAATTAAAAATTGCCAAATGGAATCTAGCACCCTTCCTGAAACCTTAGTATTGGTGACATGTACATTTAGTGGGGGGAATGGGTGGCTCAGTGCAAGAATAAGGATGATGGCCTCAAAGGATGCTCTATAGGTTAAACTTTGGATGCTGGGCCATCTCCTTGGAAGGAAACAATTCATTTGTTAGAGGCTTTGTCAGATCTTTGAGTTGCCAGTTTTGTGTAAACATGTAAGCCACCAATTTGTCCAATTCTTGGCACTGGATTTCCCATCTGTATTGTTCCCTCAGGTGAGCCTGGGAGGACCCTAATACTGCAATGTGAGTGATTTTTGTCGACAGAAATGAAGAACTGTTGATTCATTGCTCTCATTTGCCTGGGACAGTGGTTTGTAGGTAGGAGCATATATCTTTAGGATTGAAAAGGATCTTGAAAATCAAACCATTTCTTTTATTATGAGAATGAATTGTTTGATTGCAAGGATAACCGATAACTGTCTCTGATGCCAAGGCAAGCGCTAGAGATTTGTATACCACTGAGGTTTCACTTGATTGTTTATGGATGGGCTGTCAATCAGTCTAAAGGTTGTCCAGGTGACCTAATTTTATTCTTTTTTGAAATACAGGGCTATTTACTTATGTTGGAAGTGTTTTGTTCTCCTACTAAAGCAAGTGCCCCCCTATTTTCTGTTGTCTAACTACTTTCACTGAATCTGTTGATGATCCACATCTAAAATAGATAAGGGTCAACCTGATTCAATTTTTAAAAAGTTGAATAGCGCACACACATTGGTATCTGATTTTGGCACTCCCTTTCTAGGTGTATTTTTCTTTCATCTTTGTTGTTCATGGTGAGACATTATTTCTTGGAGATTAGATCTGTTTTTTTTTGCTTTTATAGAGTTGCTCATGTGCTCCCACCTTGTATCAATATTGTTGTACTTAGCAATGGAATTAACCTACTGTTTTGGTCATTCATTAGACATTAATAAATGTATCTTATCTTAGCTAGGAGAAAACATTTTTTTCAAATGCTTCATATATTACATTAAAGAGCAAAGTTGCAAACAAGTATAACAGAGTTCAAGATACTTACATCATATAGACAACAAGAGAACCAAGAAAGTCCTGGTACACAAAAGCTAGAAAGGCCATCATATGGACCCAAGCCATCATGGCGATGGATTCAACATTATGGCATAAATACATTAGTGAATTCACATGAGTAGAACTGACTCTTCCTTAAAACATTGCAAAACCCCAAGAGAAAGAGGACGAGGAATCTAATAGAAAGTAACTTTGCAATGATGTTTCTACATAAAACCAATTGCAACCAAATAAATTGAAAGCCAAGTAATTTGCAATTGTTCTTGACCATCCAAGTGTCCAATAGGAGGGGCCCCTTCTAGTAAAGTAGAGCTAGAACCAAAGACTGAAATTCAGCTTGAAACCATGACTAAAAGACTTTGGTAGCTTGACATTTCCAAGAAACGCACTGCACTGTCTCCTTACCACACACTACTCAGGCCAAATTGGTAGCGCCAACTTTGTGCAGTCTACTCTTGACAATTAATTTGTGATGAAGCAATAACCAAACCTAAACTTTATGTTTAAAGGAGGCAAGAGCTTCCAAATGGATTGACACCACTGTAGTCATCTGTGTCCATTGGATCTCCAAGCCCCCACTTTTTATTTAAGCAAAGTCCTATGCTTCAGGAGTGTCTCAAGAACTCATAAATTCCCTCCATATCATAGGCTTTCCACTTTCCCATCTCCAATCACTTTAGATAGATCATAGAACCTTCCCTTTTGTGTTCATATTTTATACAAACAACTCTTTGGAATTATATTGCAACGAATTGTGAGAACAACCTTGTGCACACCAGAATGCTTTTGAGCATGGTTAAGAGTTCACATATGCCATTATTGATTGTTTGAATTCCATAAGTTTCATTGTAGATCTATGCTCCGCTGTGGCTTAGGAGGTCTGCACCAGTTTCTTACAAAACCCTATCATGAAAGACTAGAAAGTTTCGATTTATAGAAATGCAGATTTGCATAGAGGTGGCAGTTGCTTCAATTATGAAAAAATTAATTACTTAACAATTGTGCAGGTTGTCTCTGCAGCTGGTGCTGTTGAANAACGTACTGGGAGATTAGAAGGGTGAAATAGTTCAAGGTTATTTAAATTTTACAATGTATGAATCACATTCCACTAAACATATTCTTGATGTTTATCAAATTTGTGTCTCGCGTCATTCTTTTATGAAGCATATAAACATTTCAGCCTCATTGTATGCTTGAATGACAAAGTACTTGCAGAGGTCTTTTGTATGTTGATAATTTGATACCTGTTGATTAAGGTTAGAACTTAGCATGGATGCTAGTTTCTTATTATAAATAGTATTCAAGGTTTCCAGGGTTTGTGGCTACAAGAGCATGTGCAGGTACAGGGATGGGCACCTTTATATCCTGCCTTTAAGGTCCTCTGCATGAGAATGAAAGGGAAGGAGTAAATTTATATCTCATTTGATTCCTCCAAAGGATTAAAATCTATGTTAATTAATATAAAATATATTTGTTAATCAACTAATTACAATTTTTATTTACATAAATTCACATTTACACATTTTTGTTTGTTTGTTGAATCCCATTCACCTTTACCCAAAGTGATGATTGTATCCATACATTTAGAAGATGGAATCAAGTCTACCTGCTGCCTTAACATGTTCACATAATTTTATTATTATTTAACCCATATACAGTCCTTGTATTTTGTTGTATTTTTAAAAATTTAAAGTCACATTTAAATAAAAAAATCATCTTATTATTATTTAACCCATATAAAATATGATTATTCAGACCCTGTATTTTGTTGAATTTTTAAAAATTTAAAGTTATACATTTAGATTAAAAAATCTAAACTTCTCCATACAAGTTTCTATTTGGTTGTATAAATCCATTTTGACAGTGACCCAATCTCATATCTCTGCCACTGGGTATTGTCATGACTCATACATGTATTCTCATTGGTTATTCAAATACACAGGACATCATTTCCACAGATTTGCAGAAATCCCATACAGAAAATATCTGATCAAAATCTTTGCATGGTTGCAGATTCAATATTCAAATTACCAGTCATATGGGGCAAAATTTATCTCCTTCGGATCATTAATGCTGCACTCAATCACGAAATTTTCTTCTCTATAGCTGAACACATTCTCACAGTTGTTGCTGCAGATGCTGTCTACACCAAGCCATATAAAACAGACATCATCTTACTTGCTCCTAGACAAACAACTGATGTAGTGCTAATAGCAGATCAACCGCAGGGCAGATACTTTATGGCAGCACAGGCATACTTCTCAGCATCAGGAGTTCCCTTTGATAACACTACTGCAACAGCTATACTTCAATACCAAGACAATTCAACTCTATCATATGAAGAGCCCATCATGCCATTCCTTCCTATTTTCAACGATTCTAAGACTGCAGATGATTTCTCCACAAGTCTCGGAAGCTTAGCAAATGCCAAGGTCCCACAAACTGTAGACAGAGATCTCTTCCTCACTGTAGGATTGTCTCTGCAACGCTGCCCACCTGGGCATCTCTACAATGGATTCCAAGGCCAAAGGCTTCAAGCTGCATTTAATAACATATCCTTCATACGGCCACATACTGCTATACTGTAGTCCTACTACTATGGAAACTATGGAACTTTTACTACAGATTTTCTAGATAAACCAATAATTGAGTTCGATTATACTGGAAAGGGTCTGCCTATGAGTTACTGGTAGGCAGAAATAGGAACAAAAATCAGTGTTATCCCTTTCAACTCCAATGTACAATTAGTCCTGCAGAACACTAATATTATTGGGATTGAAAACCATCCCATTCATCTTCATGGATACAATTTTTATATTGTTGGACAGGGACATGGAAATTACAATTCAACAGAGGATCCCAGTAAGTTTAACCTTGAAGATCCTCCAGAGCACAATACTGTAGCTGTGCCAGCAGGCAGATGGGCTGCCATCAGATTCAAAGCTGACAATCCTGGTAAGTAAAACTATTTTCAGTTTCTTTTTAGTCAAATAAAATATAAGTTTAAGGGTAGCAAACAGTTAATTAGCATTAATGAATTTAGATCTCTAAGTACACTGTAACTTGACTTGTATTGACCAATTTCAGGAATCCGGTTCATGCACTGCCATCTAGAAGTTCATACATCTTGGGGTTTGTCAACATCTTTCTTGGTGGAGAATGGAATTGGACCATTGGAAACTCTTGAATCTCCTCCTTATGATCTACCTCAGTGCTGAGAAAGAAATAAGTAATTGATCCCATGTATATAAAGGATTTGTCCTAGGTACTTCAATTGTTAAATCTAAATAAGAGAGAGCATTCCAAATTTGTACCTAGTTCCATTGATTGAGCTTTCCCTCTTTTTGTGAAAAGAATATTGGTTGGATGTAATCCTCACATTTCCTGTGTATGAAACTTTTTGTGTGGATGCACAAATTGAACATACACTATTGTACCATTGGTATACTTATTCTACTTAATCCATTTGACAATTAATTGCAAAATTGAAAACAGTGTCACTGACCTGCTCCTTTGTTTTATTTGATGCTTAAATAAGATGTTGAGAGAGACAAATTCATAGCCTTATTGCCTTGTTTATCAACTGCTATTGTAGATTTGAGGAGGGTCACATCTGATAAGTGAGGTAGTCATTGTTGATCTAGGTGGATGTTGACTGATATTGCTATGAGAAGCCCATGTATTGAAGCATGTGCCTGCGTGATTTTGGTAATGGCAAGATTTGTGAGGACTGAGGCACCTACTACACACCCTCTTTTCACCATTGATTCCCTGTGCATGAAGTAGGAAATAGTATTCAAGTTTGCCAGGGTTTGTGGCTACGAGAGCATGTGCAGGTACAAGGATGATGTATTCAAAATCTGGTATGGGTTGCATGACATGTATCTATATGCATATATACGTTCGTATATTATTATATCAAAAAGAGACATGAGAGAGTATATAAGAGTAAAGTTTTATTTCATGAAGTGACAAGGTAGACTCTTACTAGCACAAAACATTAGGGGAAAGAAGGTAATTTTAACAATATTTATATAATTATTGAAATCATTTTATTATTAATGGTTTTAATTTTATTCCATCTTTGGGTAAATAAACAAATATTGGGCTTTGTATCTGAATCTCCAAGCGTTCAAGTCAAACTGTGCACCCAAGTGTACAGTGTAAGTCTGCCAATGGAGCCCATAGTTAAACTTGTGTGCTCAATGTGTTGACAGATTCCTATATCAGACATGTAAAGCCCAAGCTCTTATCTAGTAAACACAGTTTTTGTAAAGGGCATTTGGGGATTGATCCTCGAGCCTAACCACCAAGCAAACTATTCAAACAAAAATACAAATATGTCACCGATATCTATCAATACCAAGTGCCATCAACAACATAAACTAAAGTGGGAAAGCATGCAAATGCCTTCAATTTATGGTTGGATGAGCTCAGAATCGTTAACAAAGGTTTCATCATAGTTTCACCATAAAAAACAGTCACAAGCGTCGCTTAAGTTGGGGATATTCATGGGGCTTCAAAACTATTACATGAAATGCTGGATGAGTGTTTAGTTTTTGAAAATATCAGCTAGGATGCTGTGATTGATGGTTATTGCAAGAAACAGAACACTGCTGAAGCTATGAAGGTCTTCAATGAAATTATGCAGAGAGGTTGTCGGCCAAATATCTCAACCTACAACATTTTGATGAATGGGCTTGTCAATGAAGGCAGAGTGGGTGAAGGTGTTAAGCTGGGAGATTCTATGTTGAATAAAGGATGTGCCCTAGACTTGAGAACTTTTAACTTGTTAATTGGCGGGCTCTGCAAAGAAGGAGATCGGTAAGGGGCAGACCTCCTTTTACTTCATTTGGTGGAGGATGGTTTGGTTCCTAACAACTTTACTTTTATGGTGTTCTTTGACAAGCTCTACAGGGAAGGGAAATTGCAAACTGGTGTTTCTGAATTGGACGAATTACTGAGTGAATTCTGTTTGAATGCATTTTTATATTATCGGGTTTTCAGCCACTTTATATTAAATGTTTTTGCTGTACTATCGTAGTGAATACCGAAATGAATGAACTTCAAATACCATTGAAAAGCTGCTCTTCGATCAAGGAGAAGACAAAGTTAGATCATTACAGATCATTACAAAACATGCTTCTTGCTATTGAAATGAGAAGTGGAAACAAATTACAGAGATAGAATTCAGCTATGGCCTTACATCATCGATAGATAATTTATAAAATCTTAACCAATGATCTCTCAAAACTTGATGGGCTATAATATTGGTAGTCATATCATACTATTTCCTTTATATTTTTTTTTAAAAAACAGTCACAAGCGTCGCTTAAGCGATGGTTCCAGCGCTGTCGCTTTTCTGACGCTTATCCTTAAAATCCGTCACTTATCCAACGGTGTTTTCTGTCGCTCTTTCGACGCTTATCCTTAAAATCCGTCGCTTATCCGATGACAGGAATGAGTTTTTCTTAAACAATTCTCACTACCGTCGAAGAAACGTTGTCGCTTAACCGACGCTTATTTTTTAACCGGCGGTTACTTAGGTGTCGCTTAACCAACGGTTAATCAGGTGTCGGAAAACCGACAAGTTTCCGATGCTTAAAAAAAATTCAAAGTGTCGTACATGCGACAAGGAAGTGTCAAAAATCTGACATGATGGCCGTCGGATTTTTGGTCAAAATGTAGTAGTGTTGGAAACATCTACCAAATCTTTTTTTTTTTTTTTTTACAAGAACACCCCTTGTTTCTTGGCCGGAGTTGGGGACTTATATTTTGATCACTGCTGGGATAGATGTCACTCTGAGGACTCCCCTGTGGGAATCGAACCTGGGCCAGTGATGGAAACTCCCACCAATTTAACCGCTAGACCACAGCTCAGCCGATAGGTAAATAGGGTCTTTTTTGAAGTGGGTTTCGAATAGTTTCACCAAATTTGTCATAGATTTCTCATAAATGAAGCTCGAAGTCATGTTCTTGGATTAATGATAGGAGTTCCTGAATGAGTGTTCGAATGAGTGCCGGAAATGCAGAATTATGGGTTTGATTTCCAACACACATATGGTTTAGTGTCTTCCTTAGGTTTCGCCATCTGTATTCATTCCTGTACATAAAAACTATAATGTAAATACATTTTATTCCACCACAGCAGTAACATAAATGAAATGCTTGTTAAGAAATCATGTTTTTTTATCCTCGGACTGTTAAGAAATCATTTTATAGTGAGCTATATTTATTTAATGATTTTTATATTAGAAACTCCATATGTATGTATTTCATTTTTTTTTAAATGCATTTGGAAAGATTCAACTTACTTTATGTTTGTGGGTGTTATGTAATCATTTCCAAGATACTAACCATCGAATACTATCAAGTGGATTCGACAATGAGAGTAAAGAAATGATGTTGTGGTGACGAGTGTAAAGGCCACAGTTTCTTAATTATGAACTTAATTCTCCTATGTTACAAGTCCTAATAAATTAAATATTTTGAATGAATTCCTAGGTTGTTTAAAAGATTATTCACATGAAGAAAACAATGATGATAGGGACCAAACTAGGTATTGAAGTAAGTGTTGGATGCCAAAAGAAAATATAGGGTTACATCTTATTTATGCAAAAAGAATGTAGCTGGCCACAATCCTTAGGTCACATGTTTGATAATATTCTAAATACATTACTTGCCAGTGTGAGGACCAAATTATCATCATAAAAATCATATTTAATACATTAAAAATAATGAATTAGGCATATTTTACTTTTATTTTTTTTTGCACTGAGAGGCGCTTTCTACAACTCAAATAGGAAAGATGTGTCTGTATGTAATGGTGATGTGGCACATGTCAGATCAATAACAGTAAATAAATAATAAAAATTAACATGTTGGCTATTTAAAAAGTTACAAAAATTATATAAATAAGTAACCAAAAAAAAATAACAACCAAGATTCACAAACACTATTGGTTTCAACTTGCAGTGACACTCGGTTAAGCAATTAAGGCGGGAATGAAATTGATGGAGGTAAAATTATTGATAATTACTATATATAGTGGTGGTTGTAAATTACCTTGTAATTACTCGTCTTTCAATAATTTCACTACAACAAATAGAAAAAAAGTGTTAACCATCTACGAATTCTCTTATAGAAAAAGTGTTAACCATCTGCAAAATATCTTATAGGTTTCAATCGATTCCTTCAATCATAGGTTTTAATGTCAACACTTTGTTTAAATATCGATATAATAATGTGAAGGAGCAGTCTACATCACATAGAGTGATTGCATAGAATGCATAAATGAGAAGAAAAAATGAAATGAAACTGTTTTCTCCCTTTTCAAACAGCAAAATATATTGGATATATATAAATCCATTTTAATTTTATCTATTAAAAATACGAGTTATACTCTTCAAATTGATAAAATATATTATTAATATTGATTTAATTTAATTTTATCTAATGTCATATGTGTTAATCTCATTTTTATATTTATAGGTAAAAGAGCTTCCCAATCACATCTAAAGATTATATGAAAGTTGTGGATTCATTTTTAATTTCCAAAAAATAAATAAATTGCATATATTTAAAATATAAATTTAGATCTAAAACCATATATAAGAATACGAATTAAAACCATAAACATTCCATTCACATTTCCACAACATTTCCACTCTAAAAAGGGGGTTTGCAGTTAGAGATATAGTGATTCCTCTCAGCGCTTGGTGGATCCATTTTAAGATGGATCTATGATGGTAGTTATTAAATTAAAGTAAAAAGGACTCTTTGATATACTATTTTTTTGTGAAACAAGATGGCAAGATAATGTAAAATAATCGAGAAATGAGCAATTTCATGGGCCAATCAATATGCATAATTAAAATTAGATGTCAGATATAGGATTGATGTATCTAATTTCATTAAGCATAGAGAAATAGTAATCAAGAAAATATATTGAATTTTTTAGAGAAGAAGAGAGAAATCCTCAAGTCCGTGCTTGAAAGAAGTGAAGGAGAGAGGGATCTGAAAAACAAAATATTTAACTTCATAGAAAATTTTATTTTCTAGATAAAAAGTGGATGCAACCAAGCTCCAAGACCCTTCTACCTAAGATGGACTTTCACAATATAGAAAATTTCTCATACAAAAAAGGTTAGATCTAGTCAATCTCATCAATAAAAAAAGAAAGAGAACATAAATATACACGACTACAATGTGTTTCTCTCACAATATTGTGATAATTAAATGAAAATAAGTAAATTGACAGCAACAAATGATTATTTAAAATAAACAATATCTATATAGATTATTTGAAAAAAAGGGAACATGTCATCAAGTCGATTTCACCTCAAAATTAACTAAGATACAAGATCACAATGCAATTCCATAGGTTAGCCTCCAAATCCTTCAATCTTATTAATCAAATATGAAACAACAATAATATAATGAGTAGAGGTTCAATACCTCCTCTTGAATGAGGAGAAATACCTTTCATTTATAGCCAGAAAATAACCCAAACCCCAAGGGGGTACAATTCCCAATGAGGAGGTTGTTCTGGTGGTTGAGAGAATGGTGGGAGGAGATTGGAATATGTGGGAGGGGAGGATTTGATGATTTTATTAAAAATATACAAATTAGAAAATCCGATGAAAGACTTAGAACATGTACACAAATATTTTTTATGATGAATATCATGGTATAATACATATACCCTATGATTTAATAACCTTTTAAGACATAATCATGAATTTCACCATCCCAACTTTGGAGGATTTTAAGTGAAAAACTCAAAAATTATATGTCGCTTAAAAAAACCTCACATAATTGACAAGGGAAAAAACACTAAAGTATTATGACCTTGATGAAAGTCCTAATAAGTCCAATCCTTTTACAAAACAAACCCTCATGCTATGTCATTTATTACAATTCCCTCAAGCGGGTGTGAACATGTGAAAAATGGACCACAACTGGACCTTATGAAACCTTGGAGCTTCCTAAGCACTAAGTAAGAAGATTTGATTTGTTATGATCCTTGGTGTTTCACTTCAAGAATACCCTAAGTGCAACTTAGTGGATAACAATGGTAATATCTTACATAGATTTACACGATTATTGTTATCTTCAATATGTACCTATAAACTATGAGAGATGGTTGATGCAATAATCTCTCTTGCATATTTACAATGCTCTTTGGTTTCATCTATTAGTTTCATGATGTCACCATTAAAAATATATTATAGATTCTTTTTGGTGAGGACATCAACCATGTAAGATCCCTCTTGATTCCCCTAAAAATCTATATCTATATCTATATATATATATATATACTTTGTAATTGTAAATTATGATTGTACTTGTTTTGGTGAGGAGCTCAAGGCCAAGGCCCCACCATAAACAAATCTTGTGATCAATGTGAGTTAAATTTCCTAGGAGGAAAACTTAGGATACTTGAGAAAATTTCCAAAACGTAACGATGGAAACTAAACCCATTAGGGATAAGGGTGAAAGGTTAGAAATTCAATATATAATATCTCCCCATTTCATGATCATAAATGGCCAAGTGTAAAATGTAAACCCTAGACCCTACAAAAGATTTATGAGTGAATTTAATAACGTGAAGGGACTGGGAAAAACATATGCGACCAAAACGATAATGGTGGAAAAAATCCGTTGAGGAAAGGGTAAAAAAAAAAGTTAGTCGAGCCTCGAAAACTGAGAAAAGGATCACCAACTTCCTCGACAACCCAAAACCCCTAGGTACCAACCTAAGGTAAAATGAGTCCACACACACAAGGTAGGTTACTTCGTCTAGAAAAATAATGGACATTGTGATCTTCTTTTATCACAAAGAAAAAATATGGGTCTAACCCAAATATTCATTACGACATTGAGATACATGCTATATGGATAGTATAGGTTACCATGTAAAATTCATATAAAACATATAACTGCTTAAGAGTCGCATCATACAAACTAAAATTATAATTATGTATGCATGANGGAATTATTCCCAGTACAAGAAAATAATGCCATTTGTCTTAATGGCTGTTAGAATCTTTAAAACTGTTCCCCCTTGATTTTGGCATTAGGGTATACAAGGATCGAAATTTCTGGAATTCATTAATCTCCCTTCAATGGTAGGGAGTGCGCTTTTAATTGTATAACTGCAAGCCAAGAATCCAGTCCCCAATTTAATGGCTGCTCGTGCATTTAAAAGAATTTTTTTTTAGCATGCATTTCCTCTTTAGCAGGCTCCTTTGGTTAGCAACCTATGCCATTTATTTACTTTTTATATACTATTGTTTTTCTCTTAAATGAAACATGAAATCGCAGCCTTCGTGGTATCATTTAACCTTGGCATGCCATCCTTTCAGCGTTTTTTGTGGAAATGGAAAGAGGACCGTTTCTTTTTTGTTGATTGTGTCCTCTATTAAAAACACCGGGAACCAACATCCAAGGGGGGAAGCAAAAAGGGAGAAGACCTTAGAGGGAGAGGCTACGGGAATTTCCCATGAGAGATCCATGTGGAAGAGAGCTCTGCGTTCTTTTATTGAGAGAGTGATTTCTGTGCAAATTTTTTTTATGAACTTATGTGTTCTTGAGAGAGAGAAAATATGCATTATGTTTGAGAGTCTGAACCCTGCGTTAGATGTGGGAAAAGGAGTATTGATCTCTGTCCACCCATGGAAAATCCAAAGGATTGTTTTTATTGTAATGTCCTAGCAAGAGAAGGAGGCCATCGGGGAAAGTTGTTCCTCGGTATGCTTCTTAGGGTATGCGACGGATGCTTAGTCGGGGGAAGATACCAAGAGAAACTCCTGTTGGAAAACCGTATAGTTTTCAACAACAAGACAACCGCTTGCAACTTGATGTGGAGTAGAGAATGCTACGCAAAGAGCCCCTTTTTCATTCAGGAGCTATCTGTAAGTACCGGCCACTGGATAGAATTATAATGTTTCATTGTTAACCTGTGCCCTGTTATTTTTTTTAATTAGAACCAGATTGTTTAAAATCTCGAAGTCTGGGGTTAGGTTTCGATCTGAGTTATCGCACTATCACTTATCATTGAATAAGATATTGGTTTTTTCATATCAATCACCCAAAACATATGCGTGGTTGGTAGAGTGCCTACGCTGTTTTAATCTTTGCATTCCTAGGTTTGTCCCGGAAATATTTGACTTTAAGGATGTGAAGAAAACTCACATTTCCGTAGGGGCTTCCACGCCTGAGTTTTAACCTAGATAGGGTCTAACGCATCCTAATATATTTTAAGTAATATTCCTTATGGATTTGGAAGTCTTCCTCTTACATGACTTGTTGTGGGTTCACGCATTCGCCTCCTAGGATGACGATAAGTTTTTCTACGACTGTAAATCTGAACTCAACATATTTTTCCACAGTTCCGATTTCATTTTTCAGTAATTATATGGCAGAACCTTAATGTAGCACCCTATACCAGCTGAACCATTTTAAGATGCAGTATTGGAAACAAGATGAAAACTTGTTGGCATAAACGTTTCCCCAGTTTGACATTGGAGTTTATCAGTAATAATAATTTAAACTATGAAGAATACTTGGATTGTGAAAAGGAATGTCAATGACCTCTCCCTTTCATTACCAATCTGTCAAAATCTGAATAGTTTGGAGTTCCAACTCACGTAGACTTCTTGATGTGCTACATGGTATAATTAAAACTGTTTCAAAATTAAATGTTGCCTTCGAATTTTGTAAATAGGTAATCTTCTTAAAATTAAAGCATGGTAGGATGAGAAGGCTTACCTACATGTACGATTATAATTAAATATGAGATCATTTGCTTATTTTTATATTATATGTTAGTTGAAGAACAACGCTCCATCATTTAAGGAACACTTCCTTTTGTGATAACGGTGTTGACTTACTAGTGTCAATAGGGAAGGAAAAAGTGTGGTGTTGCTTTTGGACTAGAACCTTGTAGCAGCATGATAGATGGGACTTAATCGTATTGATTTGGATAGATAATTAAATATATGTGTATATGTAAATTATAATTCTCTGTCCCTATTTTATAGATATGAAGTCTAGTATGAACAAGTTGTGGCAATGCGCCTTGGATGATTGCTGGTTGGTTGGTTGGTTATATATATATATATATATATATATTTTGTAAATGTAATTGATAATCACCGTGTTTTTTTCTAGTAAAAGGAAGTGGTGTCTCTCTAACTTAGTTCGTATTTACATGAACTTATATATTTATGCATTGGAGTGAGGATGGGTTAAAAATGTAGTGACAAACCAAGTTACCTTACTCCTTGAAGAGTATCTACTGTGTTGGTTAGGATGTTGGAAAGAACCTGTTAGAGTTCACGTAGCATTTTTGACCTTAGTACTGGTTAGTGCGGAAATACTCTCCATAAGAAAATAGAAAGAAGTATGGCAACATTGATGTTGCAGATTGTAACATTTTTTTTATAAATAAGGTCACGTGATGTGACAGCTTTTGGTGGAAGTAGCCCCGAGCTGGGGTGAACCATGTATAATGGTGTTCTTATTCTTGTGTCTAAATGTCTCATTTGTTTTGGTTTTGCAACCTTGCAATGTTATTGTTATCATGATGTTTTCTTGCCGCACATTGGTCGTTTCTCAAAGCATTATAATGATGAAGTGTTTTGTGATTATGAATAATATTTTGAGGAAATTACAATAAATAAATTGTCAACAACTAGTTTAAATGTTGTGCAAACAAGCTACTGATGTGAATGAAGGTGCATCTCACATGTTTCATTAAATTAAGAATAAACAATGAGTAGTCTGTCGAACCGATCACCTTGGTTAAGGAATATCCATAATGTTAGTACAAGGTTAGTGTAGATAAAATGTGGTGAAAAGAACATTGGATAATGTGTGAAAGGAAGGGTTATATACCTAAGTATTTGGTCATTGCAGTGATTACGTAATGATGTGAGTACTCGACAACACAATAAGCATGATTGCTTTATGTTATCAATAGAAAATCTTAGTAAATTGGATCCAAATTGCATGCTTGGTTTCTGTAGAGGAGGATGGATGTAAGCTATCAAATGATTGTTGCACAACATGTATACTTTTTTCATTTTCATATTTGACAGGACATGTTTCCTTGAAATGCCATGTAAAATATTTCACTAACAAGATCGAATCCTTTTGTAGTGACAGTGAAACAAAAAGTTCACCCCCTTTTCACCCATGATGGCTTTGAGGTATGGGAGGTACATTACATATGGTATCAGAGCCAGAGTGACAACACTCGGGCCTATTTGGGTTCAACATATAGTTAGGATGCATGAAGATGGATACCTCTAACTAGTCGATTGTTTTTATTTGTGGATGCATGACACTGATCAGCAAGGAGGATAAGTTGTCCAAGTGAGCCTTCAAAGGTCGAAGGAGGTAACGAAGAGGATCAAAGAAAACGTCGTGGAAGAAGGTATAACAAAGGTAGTTTCTTTCATCAAAGCCAAATGGCTCATGACTGCATTCTTACTTTTGATCTCAGATGGTAGTCAAAGGGAATTTGTTTCTTGTTTTGATTTTGATCACATGGAAGTTTGGTCTGCCTAAGCATCGTGGACTAGCTGTGTATAACCATGGATTTCTGCGGTACTGCAAACCAAACTAGGGGGATAATGAAGGAAGCATGATTTTCGTAGGAGATGAAGCATGCCATTAAGTTGATGAAAACGTTGTTTGATTGTTTGAACAGTATGATTCAATTTCATGTACTATAACCTTAGGTGTCTTTATTTGTGTGTTATTATGTAATGAATAGGAATTGGCTAAGGGACTGTGAGCATGAAGGTTTGAGAATGATCAAAAGATAAAACAATTGCCCAAGAAACATCCAAGTAGTTCGAATCATCAAAATTTATGGATCCATGTCCCTTGGATACAAAAAAAATAAAAAATTCCACTGCTCAACACTTTTAACTGGTCTATATGCATTGTGCCTCATGTTTACCGAGGTAGCCTTTAAATGATCAAATGTCATGTCTTGGTTGGATTTATGGTGTAGAGACGTTATACAAGGCATTGAATTCATCTTAGATTCTATGGTGCTTTTTGAATTTACTGTAAGTAATTTGTTATAATTTATAACTCCAGCATCAATTATGAAGGTAACACTGGTGCTTTGTTTTGCCATTGAAAGATTTAAAAAGAAAAAACAAACAAGGTTGTTAGTGCAAAATTATTCTTAAAGTAGTTCCAGTCTTTTCTAAACTATGTTGATTAAGGAAGATAATATAATCCCAGTTTGATTTTTGTATCTCCTCCTATAAAGAAACATTTATAGTTAGGAATGTTTTCCATCTCTAATCAAACTGAGAAACTATAGTTGGCTGCTAACTTATGTATAGCTGGATGATTTACGTTCTTAGATGCAAGGTAAATAGCATGTGCTAACAAACAGACACTGCTAGTGTTGACTTGTGTCCTTTGTCACAATTCCTTTTTACAGTATGTCGGAAACCTATATATTTATTATTTGTTTCAAAGGCACTTTAAAGGGAACTTCTCGAGAATCATTAGAAAATTCTTGTCATGAAAGTGTGTCATTAGTTGTTGACTATTTTTTCTTATTACTTGGTAATTGGCTAATTGCTGATTCTGTATTGATGTCATAGCTCTCTTGTTGCAATGCAGCCTTTTGTTTCCCAGCAGTGCTCTATATTAAGGCACTTCAATGGAAATTTCTCAGGCATCAACTGATCAAATTCTTGTCATAAAAGTGTGTCTTGAGTTAGTGTCTATTTTTTGCATATTAATTGGTTAGTTGTAAATAATGCTTTACAATATTTGCATATGTATTGATACATGTAATTGTTTGACTTTCCTTCCAAGACATATCTAGATTCGATGCCCGCAAATTCCTTTGGACATAATAACGGTTCATGCCCAATCTCTGTAATGCATTGTGTTGGCTGGAATAGATCTAACAAACATTGCCATTGAAATTGTTGGTAAGCGTTGGACGTGTTTTAAGTCTGACAACGTATCAAGGTGTCCAAATTCTGTTAATGCATTGATTTGGGGTTGGGTATATCTAACAAATTTTGATGGCATTTATAGGGTGCATGTTCTTAACATGTGATCTAGTTGAATAGATCTAAAGGGGAAATATCATCTCTGAATTATGTTGTTAGCTGAGTAATTTTTGCCAAAGGATAGGGTGAGATCTTTACTTTAAAATCATTATAGTTTGGATATTTAAAATGTCTACCTTAATGATCGAATTGTAGATCTAAATTCCGAGTGTTGGGAAATTACTATTAAACATTTGAAACTGATAAGTAAATGAATGATGTATAACGTTATGGACTAACTTTGTAGGGTATGTGTGAGACACCACCAAATGAAATGGACTGTTTGTCTCAAAAATTCATTGTCTTAAATAAGGAATCTAAACCACTCAAGAACAAGTGTTGTTTTATTTTATTATCTTATTAAAATTTCGTATTTCAAGGTTTCTGTGAACCAAGGTTTAACTGTGGATTGTGGTGTTATGTACTGACATTGCAGTGTTTTGCATTGATTCTGACCATCTCACGATCAACGTGAGACATGGATTCTAAATTCAATTGTAAATAAGTGGTGGTTTATTCTGAATGAATTATGAGATTGTATGAACCATGAAGGATGGTAAGGATACAATCACTGAAACTTAGGAAATGTTGATTAAACGAATGAAAATTATGTTTATCGATAGAGGTTAATTAACCATGAGGCCAATGTCATTAAGCGGGACAATGATAGTAAAGTCATGCGAAGCACCAAGGAGTGTGCATTATGTATAGTCAAAGTGAAATTTATACTAAATACGAACAAAAAAAAATAATAATAACAATAATGTGAATGTCGCAGGAGCACCATGGTGTTAGGCAAGTGATTTTCGTGTGAGCACCTAGGTGTTAGGCATATATGCTGTAGGATCACAATGGTGTTAGGCAAGCGATTTCCGTGTGAGCACATTGGTGTTAGGCATATAGTGTGGCAAAGATAAGACCTAGGAAAAAATGGACATCTCGAAGATAGGACGCTGTTTGATGTCATTGAGGAGAAAACTTTTAACTAGGGGTTAAAAGGGAGAGTAACCTCAAAAATTGTTGTAAGTCCACAGAAGAATGTAAAAAGGAACTCAAGGGAGTTCGGAAAACAAAATGATGTAAAACGTGTTAATTATTTTCCAAGTATTTAGACTGTTACATTTCTTAAGGTAAAAATGTAAAGAAAGGATTACCTTGAGTGAATGGGTTAGTTACGTCTCCAAATGAATTTCTTATAAATCAAGTGCATTATCGGGAAATAATTATGTGTTACTATAAAGACAAGAATAATTGTTTTTCATAATTGCAATTATGTTGTTGCACAAAGATCCATTGTTTCTCTTTAAGTGATGACATGTGTAAGAGTCGTTATTGTTACAGGAAAACTACAGGTCCTGATCAATGGAAACTTACGAAGGGGTTCGGAATAGAAAATACAAAGCAAGGAAGATGGCGCATAAGGAAACTGGATAGAAAATAGGAACACCGAGGACGGTGTTATTTTTAAGGAGGGGAGGATGTAATATCCCTCTTGATTCCCCTAAAAAAACAAAAAAAAATATACTTTGTAATTGTAAATTATGATTGTACTTGTTTTGGTGAGGAGCTCAAGGCCAAGGCCTTATGAGAAACAAATCTTGTGATCTATGTGAGTTAAATTTCCTAGGAGGAAAACTTAGGATACTTGAGAAAATTTCCACAATGTAACGATGGAAACTAAACCCATTAGGGATAAGGGAGAAAGGTTAGAAAGTCAATATATAATATCTCCCCATTTCACGATCATAAATGGGCAAGTGTAAAATGTACACCCTAGCCCTTGCAAAAGATTTATGAGTGAATTTAATAACGCGAAGGGACTAGGAAAAACATATGCGACCAAAACGATCATGGTGGACAAAATCTGCTGAGGAAAGGGTAAAAAAAAAAGTTAGTCGGGCCTCAAAAACTAAGAAAAGGATCACCAACTTCCTCAACGACCCAAAATCCCTAGGTACCAACCTAAGGTAAAATGAGTCCAGAAAAGTTAGGTTACTTCGTCTAGAAAAATAATGGACATTGTGATCCTCTTTTATCACAAAGAAAAAATATGGGTCTAACCCAAATATTCCTTCCTACATTGAGATACAGGCTATATGGATGGTATAGGTTACCATTTAAGAATCATATAAAACATATAACTGCTTAAGGGTCGCATCATAGAAACTAAAATTATAATTATGTATCCATGAATATAAATATATATATATATATATAATAATAATAATAATAATAATAATAATAATAATAATAATTTAATGACATGTAAGTCGACCTGAATTGATGGAGATTGTATTACATTAAGGAATAATTAAGAGTTGATTTGCTTGGACTATACAGTAGGAATTATTCCCAGTACAAGAAAATAATGCCATTTGTCTTAATGGCTATTAGAATCTTTAAAAATGTTCCCCCTTGATTTTGGCATTAGGTTATACAAGGATCGAAACTTTCGGAATTCATTAATCTCCGTTGAATGGTAGGGAGTGCCCTTTTAATTTTATAACTGCAAGCCGAGAATCCAATCCCCAATTTAATGGCTGCTCGTGCATTTAAAAGAATTTTTTTTTAGCATGCATTTCCTCTTTAGCAGGATCCGTTGGTTAGCAGCCTGTGCCATTTATTTATTTTCTATATAATGTTGTTTTTCTCTTAAATTAAACCTGAAATCGCGGCCTCCGTGGTATCATTTAACCTTGGCATGCCATCCTTTTAGCGTTTTTTGTGGAAATGGAAAGAGGACCATTTCTTTTTTGTTGACTACGTCCTCTATTGAAAACATTGGGAACCAACATCCAAGGGAGGAAGCAAAAAGGGAGAATACCTTGGAGGGAGAGCCTATGGGGTTTTCCCATGAGAGATCCGCACGGAAGAGAGCTCTACGTTCCTTTGTTAAGAGAGTGATTTCTGTGCAAATTTTTTTTATGAACTTATGTGTTCTTGAGAGAGCGAAAATATGCATTTAGTTTGAGAGTCTGAACCCTGTGTTAGAGGTGGGAAAAGGAGTACTGAACTCTGTCCACCCATGGAAAATTCAAAGGATTGTTTTTATTGTAATGTCCCAGCGAGAGAAGGAGGCCATTGGGGCAAGTTGTGCCTTAGTATGCTTAGTTGGGGGAATATACCAAGAGAACTCCTATTGGAAAACCGCGTAGTGTTCAACAACAAGACAACCACTTGCAACTTGATGTGGAGTAGAGAATGCTACGCGAAGAGCCCCTTTTTCAGTCAAGAGCTATCTGTAAGTACCGGCCACTGGATAGAATTATAATGTTTCATTGTTAACCAGTGCCCTGTTATTTTTTTAATTAGAATCAGATTGTTTAAAATATCGAAGTCTGGGGTTAGGTTTTGATCTGAGTTATCGTAATTCCACTTATCATTCAATAAGATATAGTTTTTTGCATATCAATCACCCAAAACATATGCGTGGTCGATAGAGTGCCTACGTTGTTTTAATCTCTGCATTCCTAGGTTTGTCCCGGAAAGATTCGACTTTAAGGATCTGAAGAAAACTCACATTTTCGTAGGGGATTCCACGCCTGATTTTTAACCCAGATAGGGTCTAACACATCCTAAAAGATTTGAAGTAATATTCCTTATGGATTTGGAAGTCTTCCTCTTACATGACTTGTTGTGGGTTCACGCGTTTGTCTCCTAGGATGACGATCAGTTTTTCTGTGACTACAAATCTGAACTCAACATATTTTTCCACAGTTTTGATTTCATTTTTCAGTAATTAGATGGCAGAACCTTAATGTGGTTCCTTATACCAGCTGAACCATTTTGGGATGTAGTATTGGAAACAAGATGAAAACTTTTTGGCGTAAACATTTCCCCAACTTGACATTGGAGTTGATCATCAGCAGTAATAATAATTTAAACTGTGAAGAATACTTGGACTGTGAAAACGAATTTCGATGAACTCTCCCTTTCATTACCAATCTGTCAAAATCTGAATAGTTTGGAGTTCCAACTCGCGTAGACTTCTTGATGTGCTACATGGTATAATTAAAACTATTTCAAAATTAAATGCTGCCTTCGAATTTTGTAAATAGGTAATCTTCTTAAAAGTAAAGCATGGTAGGATGAGAAGTCTTAACTATATGTACGATTATAATTAAATATGAGATCATTTGCTTATTTTTATATGATATGTTAGTTGAAGAACAACGCTCCATCAGTTAAGGAACACTTCCTTTTGTGATAACGGTGTTGACTTACTAGTATCAATATGGAAGGAAAAAGTGTGGCGTTGCTTTTGGACTAGAACCTTGTAGCAGCATTATAGATGGGACTTAATCGTATTAATTTGGATAGATAATTACATATATGTGTATATGTAAATTATAATTCTCTGTCCCTATTTATAGATATGAAGTCTAGTATGAACAAGTGGTGGCAATGCACCTTGGATAATTGTTGGTTGGTTATATATATATATATATAC
>LPNX011078851.1:3621-50786 GCA_001517045.1 Pseudotsuga menziesii
GTGCGGTCAGATTCAGAGGTGATCTGGATTTCCATGCAGGTGGGGGGTTTGGAGGATTAGGTGGCTGGTTTGCGTTAGCTGCTGCCATAAGTCGAGGTGGAGAATGCGGAGGTGAAACAATAGGGGTGTGAACAGGAGAAGTGTAAGGAGTCTCATGGCCTCCTTCATTCAAAGGTAGCTCTACCTCTTGTAAGGCAGTCTCTACTAGCTCCTGCCAATGTCCAACCAACACTGAATCTTCTATTAAAGGACGGTCTCTTCTCTTATATTCCCTTTTAGGAAACTCAGGGATGATAGGTAATCCTCCAATCTTCTTTAAGTATGCCCTGGTGTGTCTTCTCAGATCGTTAACAATCTCGTTGCGAACAGGGTATAGATGTTCTCTTTCTTCTTCTTCCGGAATTGGATTGCGTGGTACACTACTTTCAGAACTGTGACCAGTGGAATATTCTTGGGAAAACGGGTTTCCTTGGCCAGCCATGCACTGGAGACCCTCCTTCTAGTGCCAAAACTGTTGATGCCTGGGAATTCGCAGGCGGCAACAGTAAGGGATTCTCCCCAATCAGCGTTCCCAACTAGCTCGCTGACTGTTTGGTATAGGGAATCCATCCGGTTTGCGGTCCGGCTACCGTAGGTCAAAGTAACAAACAAATGCTTTACCGGTTGCGGCCCGGCCCACCGAGTTTTTGTATTTTGACTGAAAGGAAATGATATGCACGTGCCTAATTAAATGCAGGCTGGTTTAAATGCAGGGGGCTGTCACAAAGTGCTGCGCAGGTTCTTACCTCTCGTCTTAGGCTCACAAGCAAACAAACCAGATACGAACAGAAATGACTAACTATCTAAACTATCCCTAGGGAGCGAGGCTATCATCTTAAATGAGCAATAAGGAATCACATACTGTAAGAAAACTACAGATAGCTGATACTTTTCCCAAAGCACATGAAAACTACAAATATTCAAATAACCAGTTAACCGGTCATTCTATAACAACAATTATTACTCATAGTGCAAATGTATCCCAGAAAAGACTGCAGAATAATTAACAAGAACTTAGGTTCGAAACATCAAATATCCTCACAGCGCATGAAATACAGCTGAACACGAAATAGTTCTTCTTCAGCATTATTCATTGAATAGCATTGGTACATTTCACCTCTTTACTCTTTCCAGCAGACAAAATTGCAGTTTACTTCGAAAAACGAAATAGTTCCTCTTCCGATTTCACAGTTACAAAATTTGCTAAGGGAAAAAGCCTTCATTTCATCGGGCTTCCCATTATTTAAACAAAAAATCATGTCCCCTGGATTCCCTCGGTGCGTGACCTTTCAGCGCTCTTGGCGATTCAGTTTCTTTCCTGGCCGTTTCATTTTCTTCAATCATTTGAATAAACGTTTTACCCTCTGATAGTAACTGCTGAAACGCTTCAGTGGCGCCTTTGTCATCCATTTGGGTTGTCTCTTTTCTTGCCACAGGCCGCCTTCGGGACCCCTCTGATTCTCCCTGCACGTAATTTATGTGCATTATCCACTAACTTAAGACATCGACCATCAAAATTTTATAACCCTAGTGAAAGATTCACAAAGAAATTGGCCTGGCTTTACGGGCGAAAACTTATGAAGAGAAACGGCTGTCGGGTGGGCTAATAATCAGGTATCGGATGGGTAAGTTTTGGGGAGCCGCAACGACGGGCGAGCACAGGAAGAGAGGAAGTGGAAAACGAGCGTCGTAGGTGATCGGGCGACGGAGGAGAGTGGATCGACGGGCAGACTACTCCGCCACCCGCAACGGCGGACGGGATGCAAGCTACGGATAGGCGACGGAAGCTGCAAAGGCGGTAGTTCGGGTGTCGGGTGAAACTCAAGTCGGGGCCCGACTTTATCTCCCCAGCCGCAACGTCGGGTGAACAGGAAATCTGGGGCAAGCGATTCACAACTCGAATCGGGCGTCGGAGAGAAGTGGGTCGGGGGGAGACTTTGTTCTGAGGGCCGCAACGGCGAGTGGGATAAGACTCTTCTTCCTCCAAAAGAGGCCCGATCCAAAGAGAGAAAAACATCATAGCTAGAAATAACTTGCATCCTAAAAACCGTCTTTTCCCCTGTTCATGCAAAAATTTCAAACTTTGACGGGTACCAGGAAAAACGCATGACTCAAGCTAACTTGGACAAACACTTAAAAAGTCGAGCAATCGACTTCAAACACAAGATAAGCTCCAAGACGCCAAACTTTCAACAGTAGGTTCGAGCAACTAATGACAAGGAGGGGTCCCTGAGTTTAAGTAAAAGACTAAAATCGGGGAAACAGGTTGCGGTAGCAACAGGTTCACTGAAGCAAAAATGCAAGATCAAAAGAGAAGCAAATTGTGAAAGATAAGAAGCCAAAGTAAAAAATTGAGATGAAAGTTCAAAGCCTACTGATGAAGATTCAATGAAGAAAGGCAAGAAGAAAGGGATAACATACAATTTTTCTTTTTGAAGCAAGGTATTTCACCTCGAGAATAAATGTTTCAAAAATAATATGAAAATCATGTCTCAGCTTCTTCAGAAGCATAACATTGAAGTTCCAAATGAGCCAGAGAAGCCTGTTGATTCCTCAGAACAATGTCATAGTGCGCAATTACAAGGTGATATAAATTATGCATTGAGTTCCATAGTTAAACCCTTTCCTCGTGTCTTTGATATAGATTTAATTTCTGATATTTATCAAAATCAGAAATATCATATCCTTTCTTTGATAATCCACCTATTAGTATCCTAGATTCATCTCTCAATAATTGTTATTTTTCACTAGATATTGATTTGTCTTTAATCAACTCTTCCTCACTCCATTATAATTCTGACTTAGAATAATGCTTGTAGGATGATATACATGTCATGACACAATTCATACCACCATATATACAATCTACCATACCTATGAATACTCCTAATAATATACAAATCCAGAGTTCACTAGTCGATTCCTCATTGGTCTCTTATGCAATGTTACTTATACTACATGGTTTTTAGTCTTGTCTATCTTTCATTGGTTGGTTATCCATGACCTTATTCATAATTGGACTGATATTAAACATGTTTGGATCTTTTATAAACATTTATGGTTCAGATATCAAGTCCATTCATCATTCAAATTTTTACACTCATTAGTGTTCCCTAGTTGCTCATACTTTTCCTAGTCTAGCCCTATGTCCTCATGGAATCACTGAAGCCTTTGTATTTGTTGTTCCATATGCTAATGTTTCTGATATATCAGATTATTTTGATCTTCATATCATATATGGTAAGGTGATTCATCATATTGGAATAATTATGTGTGATTCACATCACAATTTTGCAGCTATTCAAGGAACTGATTATGTAACACATTGTCCTAATTTTTGTACTCTTTGGGAAGGAGTTTGCACAAATATATTTTACATTTCATATTGTGTTTGCAATCAGAGTTTGTCAACAAAAGGAAGCATTCATATAATGAACCTAATTCATCAGATGATGAGATACAAGGAGTCTATCCTCTTCCTTCTTGCATATTCTACACTCTAGCGCATGATCATGGATTCTACAAGCCTCTTAATCAAGTATTTTACCAAAAGCAGTTCATTCAGCCCATTCAAGTGAATACAAATACCTATTGAGGACATTTTATTCAAATTTTGTGCATTGTCCTTTCTTGAGGGAGGATTTTCCCCATGTGGTTTTTCCTCTTTCCTCACTTTTCTGGACATAAATAATTGTAAAGGGTGACCATAGCCTTTGTTATCTCCTAAAATAATTTCTTTCGATAGTATGAAGAATTTAATTCATGCAATGAGGGTTATGAATATCACTAACAGTTTGAAAGCCTCTATTTTTTATGAAAAATTCACAAAACTTGTAGCTTCGATGGCTTGGGTGAGGATCAGAACATCTCATTAGCCATCGACAAACATACAGACTACGGCTTCCACGACTAGATGAAAACTTCGGCGATCGGAGGTTCTAAGGACTAACCATTGGAAAGATAGTCCACTTAGGAGCTGCAAGGATGGGAGACAGAAGGACTACAGATCGGTGAGTTTAAAACTAAGCTCATCCGCAATGTTGGCGGCACAGAAGACTAAAACTCTGATCAATGACAAGAATCATTCCGATAGCGCGACAATAGAAAATCATCGGCGATCGGAAGAACTAAGGACAATGGGTCGGTGAGTTTAAAACTAAGCTCATCCGTAGTGTCGGTGACATAGAATACTAAAGCTCTAATCCCTTCATCAATCACTTTCGGCAGCAATAAAATTAATTTATTTCACCTCCGAAACTACGACAGCGTTCAGAAAAAAGGTTCCGATGCATTAGTTATTGCAACTCCCGATCGTCGATGAGCTAGTGATGGAGAGCACCGATGCATTGAGAATTGGAGCGCCGATGCATTGAGACTTGGAGCACCAATGAGCTAGTGATGGAGAGCACTGATGCGTTGAGAATTGGAGTGCCAATGCATTAGTGATGGAGAGTACTGATGCGTTGAGACTTGGAGAGTCGATGGGCTAAAGGAAAAAGCTTTCGATCGTCGATGAAGAAGCCGTCGCGACGCTAGTGATTTAAGGCACTGACACTGCGATAGCGTTGAGACTTAGGTCACCAATGGCTAGAAGACAAAGCTTCTGATCGGCGACTGCGGCGACAAGGTAGAAAATTATGGCGGATTAAATAAGAAAGGTCACTTCAGTTAACTATCGAAACACCGGCTTTTGGCGGCAATTTTACACTGAACCAGCAGTGGTGATTATCAGCAACCACTTCAGTTATTAAAATTTTTCTCAGTGAACTAGATCTTCACAATATATAGACAAGTAGTTAGCAAGGGTTTGAAACCCTAACCTGGAAAAACTATCACTTCCGAATATTTTCGTGAAAACAGATCGAAGTTTCAAGATATGTCATTTTTTGTAGAAGGCTATAAAGCCCATGATTGATTTTATAATAAAGGTTCGACTTCATGGATTTTCAAGCCTATTATATTATCAAACGTCTCATCTTGTTCTTTCTAAATATAAGCTCTTTTGTCATGATTTGTTCATCCATCGTCTTTATCTTTGTTGTACTTATGTCTGAATGTGCATTTAGGTTATTTTTAAGTTGATTAATAGCTAATAGCTTGATGAGTTCTCCATCCCTGCACATTTTTTTCAAACTACTAAAGAAGTTGTAACTAAAATCCTTGTAATTGAGTGATCTTCATGCATATCTTGAGAGTGGGAGGTTATGCAGGTCACCTGACTTGATCCATATCAGAAAACCCTAAAAAAACATTTTAAGTTACCAGGAATCCTCGAGCTACAACCTAGAGGAGTTTCCTGGAGTGATAACAAATTGGCTCCGATGCCGGGGAGAGGAGATTGAAGCTTAGCTTCCCTGGGAGACAACACAGATCCATGCTTTGATGATAGACAAAGCTTTGACACTATTATGGTTGTAATCATCTATCTGGTGACTCCATTGATATATGGTGGCTTCAAGAAGACCAAGTACCAGAGCAAACCCTAAGGGGCCACCAGCAACACCAGTTTCAGATCCAGAAGAAATTTTGAGGAAAGCTAGGGATTTACTAAGACAGACCAGCAGTGCTGCACAAAAATCTACATCAGGTATTTCAAGAAATATTTCTGCTAATATTTCTTCTGTTGAAGTTCTTAATTCCCAAGAATTGATAGATACATCAGAAAAATTTAGGGGTTTGGAATCTTCAAGCACTGCTGCTTGTGAAGATCCAATCCCTTATGACTCCACTAGGATAAGTATACCATCACCTTCTCAGCAAATATCTTCATCAGTGTTTCCTTCCACATCCCTATCCATACCCATTTCCAATATTGCTACCCCTCAATTGACCAAGATGGAAAGAATCCTGGTAGCTAGGTATGCACCCCTAATTTTGCCAAATCCTCTCATAACCATGCCTACTGGGGATTACCTCAAGTATATGCCTAAGTTTACAGGGGAAGGGGATTTCACTGCTGAAGAACATCTAGAGGCTTTTTATAGCTATGTAGAAAATATTAATATAAAACAAGAAGATGTATGGACCAGGGATTTTGTGCAAATCCTAGATGGCCAGGCTAGAAAGTGGTTTAAGGAACTGCCTGCTGGGTCAGTGGCAGACATAGAGGCCCTAGATGACATTTTCTTAAAACAATGGGGAGAGAGGAGAGACCACCTCTACTATATCAAAGAATTCAGCAACCTGAAAAGAGAAAATGGTGGGTCTGTCTCCAACTTTACCAAAAGATTCAACATGTACAGCAAGATACCCATTGAGATTAAGCCCACCGGTACCTCAGCTATGATAACTTATGCAAATGCATTTAACTCTAACTTCTACCTAGTTCTCAGGGAAAGGAGGTCTACCTCCTTATCACTCATGCAGGATGCTGCCCTAGAGGTAGAATCAAACATTCTGGCATCTCAGAAGGTCAAAGGGTAGGTAGATAAGAGAAAGTAGCCAGCAGACTATAGTGGGGCTTCTGCATCATAGAACAAGATTGAAAAAATGGCCAAACTTTTAGATAACCTGACAGCTGAAATGTCTAAATTGAAGGACCAAGGACATCTGCCGGTGAGGGGTAAGAGGCCAAGTGACTTTGCTCCTCAAAACCCAAATTTTGTTCCTTATAGAAGAGGAAACCCCCCTGTTTAGATTCTCAGAAGGGAGAGAAATCAAGGGGAAGACCAGAGGATAAGAGCTCCATTTCAAAATGTTGTATTAGAAGAAGAGCCAGAGTTCATTGAAGAAGAAGGAGAAGCTGAATACAATATCCACTGCATGGAGGACGAGGTGGACTATTCTTTTCTAACACATGCAGAATATGAAGAAGCCCTGATTGATGAGCAGATCAGTGAAGAGGCTATCTATCAGGACGTTACCAACTGAGGTCTAGGTTGGTTTCTCCCCTCAAGAAGAATGATGTACCTGTCAAGCAGCCTACCGCACCTGCTAGAAAGGTTGTTGTTTTACCAAAGAAAGTGGTTGTTCCATCTAAAGCATTGCATAAACCAACACCTTCAGCCACACCTGATCAAGTCCAAATAAAACCTATAGCTCATGAGGTAAGGTTTCCAGATAGGATGCATTATTCCTTCAATCTTGAGTCTGAAATTCAATGAAAATTCCTTTCCCTTTAATTGAGTTGATGAAGAATGATGCATTTAAAACCTCCGTTCTGAATTCCCTTCAGCCCAAGGTGCACATTGACACTTACTTTGTGAACCTGCAAGATGACAAGCCTATTGTAACCCTGGGCCCCATGCTCAAAGACCTAAAGGACTCCTGCCCACCATTCTATATATCCTTGAACATCCATGATAAAATCCTCCATAACTGTCTGTTGGATTCAGGAGCCTCTCATAACCTAATGCCAAAGGCTGTGATGGATGAGATCGGCCTCAGCATTACCAAGCCCTACCATGATTTATTCTCCTTTGACTCCAGGAAGGTCAAGTGCTTGGGCCTCATCAAAGACCTTACTTTAAACTTAACTCAACTACCTTCGAAAAGTGTAATGATGGACATCGTAGTGGCTGATATTCCTCCAAAATACAGCCTCTTGCTGTCCCGGTCATGGAGCAAAAGATTAGGCGGCACCCTTCATATGGATCTCATGTATGCCACCATTCCCTCATTTGGAGGGGAGACTAAGAGGATGTACAGGGAAAATCAGCTAGCATACATTATAAGCAAGGAGAGCCGCTCACTAAATCACCCCATCTACGTGGTGGACACCGATTTTGGGTCTTGCATTTTGAAAATAGATGATAATCAACAGACATTAGTTCAGCTCACTGAGCCCACCCATCCATAGCCTGAACAATTCACAACAATGATCTGGACCATGTATTTCGATGGGGCTAGCACTCAAAACGTAGTAGGCGCAAGTGTGGTCTTGATCTCCCCATCAAAGGAAAAAATTCACATGTCTTATAAGCTTGATTTCAAAACCACGAACAAAGTAGCAGAATATGAAGCCTTGCTACTAGGAGTTAAAGCTGCCAAGGAGATGGGGATCATGTGCATGAATATTTTCAGGGACGCAGACCTCATCATACAGCAGGTCAACAACACTTTTCAGACAAAGAATATCAGACTAAAGGCCTACATGGACAAGGTATGGAAACTCAGAGACTCATTTACGTTTTTTGAACTGTCATATATTCCCAAGGCTTTGAATCACCTAGCTGATTCCCTAGCTGTTTCTGCAAGTCTGTTTATTCCTCTGTTGCCCCCTAAACTCAGCTATGATGTTCATGTCAAGTACAGACCCTCTCTTCCCAATAATGTAAAATTCTGGAGGGTGTTCGAGAATGATGACGAGCTTAGTAGATTCCTTCAATTAGTAGATGAATTCTTTGACATACACATAGACCAGGAAAACCTTAACATGGAGGAATCCAAACAGCTCAAGTTAAAAGATAAAGTGACTGAGCAGAATATTGTACAATTGCCCAGCAATTACATACCCCAAGGTCTAGTACCATTGGAAGAATTGTTTGATCACAATGACATCCCTTTCAATCCTGCCAAAAAGGAGCTAGAACCTGCTATCCAAGAGCAAAACATAGGCATCCAAAGCCATCCAAAACTGATAAATCTATCCACTGGGATGACTGTGGAATAGAAGTATGAATTTTGCAGCTTGATAAAAGAGTTTGTTGATTTCTTTGCATGGGAGTATAGTGACCTAAAAACATATGACACCAACATCATCCAGCACAAGATTCCTTTGGAGAAGGACACCATTCCTTTCAAAAAGAAGCTGAGACCCATCAGCCCTCTTCTATTATCAGTGATTGAGAAAGAGATCCACAAACTCCTCAAAGCCAAGATCATAATTCCCCTCAGGTATTCCAAGTGGATTGCCAATCTAGTAGTGGTAAGAAAGAAAAATGGAGAAATCAGGTTGTGTGTGGATTTTAGAAACCTGAACAAATGTTCCAAAAAAGACAACTATCCACTGCCCAAGATGGAACATCTGCTGTAGAAAGTCTCGAGGGCCAGAATCATGTCCTTCCTTGATGGCTTATCTGGATACAACCAAGTTTTTGTGCACCCATATGACCAAGAGAAGGCTGCCTTTACCACCCCCTGGGGCACCTTCATGTATGCTAAAATGCCGTTTGGGCTAATGAATGTTGGGGCTACTTTTCAGAGGGCCATGGACCTAGCTTTTGTAGGGTTAAAAGATAAATTTGTGCTGATATATTTGGATGACTTAACAGTTTACTCTCACAGCCATCATGACCACTTGCAGCATTTAAGGAAGGTATTTCTAAAGTGCAGAAGGTATGGAATATCATTGAACCCCAAGAAGTCCTAGTTTGCACTCAATGAAGGAAAGCTCCTAGGCCACATAGTCTCAGCTAAAGGTGTAAAGATCGATCTGAAGAGGGTGGAAGAAATCCAAAAACTATCAATACCAAGGTCAAAAAGAGACATTCAGTCCTTTTTAGGCAATATCAACTTTTTCAAGAGATCCATTCCAAATTTCTCTGAGCTGGTAAAGCACATAACAGCCATGCTAAAAAAGGATGCAAAAATCAAGTGGACCGACCAGGAAAGAAATTATTTTGGAGACCTTAAGAAAGCCATCATGGAGGCCCCAACCTTGATTAGTCCTGACTACACCAAGGGTTTTTACATTTTCTCTTTTGCATCTTATGACACAGTGGCAGTTGTACTATTACAAAAGAATGATGAAGGTCTTGATCATCCAATTGCGTTCTTCAGCAAAACCCTGAGAGATGTTGAGCTGAATTATGACCCAATTGAGAAGTAGGCTTATGCTCTCATAAAATCTTTGAAGACTTTCGGAATCTATATTCTCCATGCAAAGGTCATTGGGTATGTCCCTTCAGTTGCTGTGAAGGATGTTTTGACTCAGCCTGACATTGATGGGAAGAGATCTAAGTGGATTTCCAAACTCATTGAGTTTTATGTAGAGGTGAAACCCACCAAGCTGGTAAAGGGATTAGGTCTGGCCAAACTCATGGCCAAAGAAAACTGTGAACTGATGGGAATACATTTCACATGTGTCAGATTAGCAAAGGTACAGACTATGGTAGCAATTGAAACATAAGTAAATCAAGATCAGAATAACAGTCCATTAGTAGATGAGAACATATCTTCATGTTGAGTGGTACTCAGGTATCATTCAATTTTTGCAAAATTTAGAAGTTCCTCCTAATCTCACTCCTAACCAAGCACGAGCCCCTTAAATTGAAATTTGTTAAGTTTTGCATAATTGACAAACTATTGTACTGGAGGGATCAGTCTGGAATTTTGTTAAGGTGTCTAGACAAAAAGGAAGCAGAGCAGGTCATGCATCACTTTTATTCTAGCACATATGGAGGCCACCACTATTGGAAAACCACATCCCACAAGATCTTAAAAGCAAGATACTATTGGCCAGTCCTCTTTGCTGATGTATGCACTTTTGTAAGGGCCTGTGACCAATGTCAAATATTTATAGGGAAGCAGCAGCTCAAATCCTTGTCCCTTAGGCCTGTTACAGTGAATGGGCCTTTTCAGCAATGGGGTTTGGATTTCATAAGTGAAATAAATCCATCTTCTAGTGGACAGCATAAATGGATCTTAGTAGCCATCGACTACTTTACCAAATGGATAGAAGTAGTACCCACCAGGAATGCCACTCATCAAGTCATCTTGAGATTTTTATATGAGAACATCTTCAGCAAGTTTGGTTGCCCAGTAAGGTTAGTAACTGATAATGCACCATCTTTTAAGGCTGGGGCATTAGTTAAAATGTGTGAATCAATGGGTATTCAAGTGGTGCACTCCACATCCTATTACCCACAAGGCAATGGCCTGGCTGAGTCATCCGACAAAAGCTTAGTCAGAATCATCAGGAAACTGCTAGATTCAAATCAGAAAAGCTGGGATTCAAAGCTTAAGTTTGCTTTATGGGCTGGTAGTGTAACAGAAAAAAGATCTATAGGGACTTCTCCATTCAAGTTAGTTTATGGCACTGAGGACATCTTTCCTATCCAGCTCATTTTTCCAGTGGAAAAGTTCTTTTAGGAAGAGGAAGATTAACTAAATGATATGATGAGAAGGATGATGGATTTGGTGGAGTTACATTAGATTAGGGAGCAAGTTGTGGGAAAATTAGAGTCAAATCTATTTTATTTGAGGCTCTAAGGCATTATGATTGTAAATTATTAGATAGTAGGTTGTTTTGCTTTTAGAATAGAATCCATGCCCAATAAAACAATAAAAGATAGTGTTAAGTTACTTAGTTTCTTTTAGGGAAAGACATTTTGGTCTGGGGTTCTTGGGACCTCACTAGGAGGTTCCCATCCCCAAGTAGGAGCCAGATGTTATCTCCCAAAATAATTTATTTCAATAGTATGAAGAATTTAATTCACGCAATGAGGGTTATGAATATCACTAACAGTTTGAAAGCCTCTATTTTTTATGAAAATTTCACAAAAGTTGTAGCTTTGGTGGCTTGGGCGAGGATCAGAACATCTCATTAGCCACTGATAGACATACAGACTATGGCTTCCACGACCAGATGAAAACTTCAGTGATTAGAGGTTCTAAGGACTAACCATCGGCAAGATATTCCACTAAGGAGACACAATGACGGGAGATAGAAGGACTACGGATCGGTGAGTTTAAAACTAATCTCATCTGCAGTGTCGGCGACACAGAAGACTAAAACTTCAATCAATGACAAGAATCATTTTAATAGCGTAACAATAGAAAATCATCGGCAATCAGAATAACTAAGGACAACAAATCGATGATTTTAAAACTAAGCTCATCCGTAGTGTCGGTGGAACAAAATACTAAAGCTCCGATCCCTTCGTCAATCAACTTCCGGCAGCGATAAAATTAGTTCGTTTCACCTCCGAAACTGCGGCAGCATTCAGATAAAAGGTTTCGATGGATTAGTTATTGCAGATACCGATCGTTGATGAACTAGTGATGGAGAGCGTCGATGCATTGAGACTTGGAGCGCCAATGAGCTAGTGATGGAGAGCACCGATGCATTGAGACTTGGAGCATCGATGCGTTAGTGATGGAGAGCGCCGATGCGTTGAGCTTGGAACATTGATGGGCTAAAGGAAAAAGCTTCTGATTGTCGATGAAGAAGCCATCGTGATGCTAGTGATTTAAGGCACCGACACTACGGTGGTGTTGAGACTTGGGGCGCCGATGGGCTAGAATACAAAGCTTCTGATCGGCAACTGCGACGAAAAGGTAGAAAATTATGGTGGATTAAACAAGAAAGGTCACTTTAGTTAACTATCAAAACACCAGCTTTTGGAGGCAATTTTACACTGAACCAGCAGTGCTGATTATCAGCAACCAATTCAGTTAGTAAAATTTCACTCAGTGAACTAGATATTCACAATAGATAAACAAGTAGTTAGCAAGGGTTTGAAACCCTAATCTGGAAAAACTATCACTTCTAAATATTTTTGTGAAAACAGATCAAAGTTTCAAGATCTGTCATTTTTTGTAGAAGGATATAAAGCCTGTGATTGATTTTATAATAAGGTTTGACTTTGGGGATTTGCAAACCTATTCTATTATCAAGTGTCTCATCTTGTTCATTCTAAATATAAGCTCTTTTGTCATGATTTGTTTATCCATCGTCTTTATCTTTGCTGTACTTATGCCAGAATGTTCATTTAGGTGATTTTCAAGTTGATTAATAGCTAATAGTTGTCATCCTATTGGTGAGTTAATGTGATTTGATTTATAAGTACCATCCTTGTTAGGATTTATCCATTTATATGCATCTGTTTTGTATGTAAGTCCGCAGGTTGATGAGTTCTCCATCCCTGCACCTTTTTGTCAAACTACTGAACAAGTTGTAACTAAAAGCCTTGTAATTGAGTGATATTCATGCATGTCTTGAGAGTGGGAGGTTATGCAGGTCACATGATTTGATCCATATCGGAAAACCCTAAAAAAAACATTTTAAGTTACCAGGAATCCTCGAGCTACAACCTAGAGGAGTTTCCTGGAGTGATAACATCCTTGTTGTTCGGCGCTATATACACCTATACTTTTGACATAATCATCATAAAGTCAGACTTAAATGGGGTTGTGGGAATATAATAAACCCACTTCATAACTTAGGATAAAATATTTGATCATTTTTTATTAATTTCCTACCCACTAGCCTAGATAGTTGGCCTCCACTTGAAGCTCATGGTAGACACTTTCCATATATACCTCAGGAGGGATTTAATACTTATTCTTGGTTAACCCTTTTTACTTTATTGATTTCCAGAATTAGTAATTGCAATTTCTTGCAAATTCTTTCTGTTTCTGCTTTATTCTAGCTTTTCAGTGGATAATGTAAAGCTAGTCAACTAGGAAACAACTATCTTTCGTTCCCAGCCCATCCTCCATGATTTTCTCTCTATACTCTAGGATTAGCATTTTTTTCCATCATACTTAAAACTCACTCATTCTTTTTCTAATTTGTGAGGTCCTTAATTGATTTGGGAAGTTCCTTAGCCACCTATGGGGGTTTATCATATTTAGTAAGTCTATCTTTCTGAGCTTGATGAGTTTTATCCAATATAAATTGATTTTATATACGAGGGATATAATATTTATGTACATTATTATTCATAATTTTTCAATGGAATGATACACTCCAATATTCATCTCTTATTGCATGTGATTCAATCTCTATTTCTCTGTAGTTTTCCTGTGTATGCTTGTGAGAATTATCTTAGTATTACGATCTATTTCCCATGATTCCTCTTAATATTAGAGTTGATATTTCTATATGGTATCAGAGCACTCCTACATTATGGAATATGCAAATGTAGGACTATCTGTACCAGAAGGATACCTACCATTGGGCGGAAAAACAAAACATTTGACGGTTATGAAGGATGAAGAATAGGAGGTTCTTGACATAAAGGCACTTGGAACAATACGGTTGTGCATGGCTTCGTCGATGGATTTCAATATTTTGAAAGAAAAGAGAACAGAGGGTGTGATGAGTGCATTGGCTAAGATTTATGAAAAAACCTCAGCTTCCAACAAGGTATTTTTAATGAAGCATTTATTGAATATGAAGATGTCAGAAGGTGGATCTGTTGCTGACCATTTAAATGAATTTAATAGGATTACTAGTCAACTAATTTCTGTAAAAGTGAACTTTGATGATGAGGTTAGGGCTCTTCTAATCCTGTTCTCATTTCTAGAAAGTTGGAATGGCTTGGTCATTGCTATAAGTAACTTTGTCCCTGGTTCAAACACTTAAATTTGATGATGTTGTTGGTGTTATTCTTAGCGAGGAAATGCAAAGAAAAAACATAGGTGAGACATCGGGTAATTTGTTGACCGAGGAGAGTGGGAGAAGAGAAAGGGAGAGAGGAAGGATCCTAGGTAATCACAACAAGTCTAGAAATTGTAGATCCAAGTCCGGACTTGGAAAGAGAGAGTCTTGGAACTGTGGTAAGGGAAGGCATCTGAAGAAAGACTACAGAGCTCCAAAGAATAAAGGAGAAGGGAAACATGAGACTACTCATGAAGTAGATGTAATAGGTGATGTGTTACAAGATGCTTTGACTCTTGCATTTGATAATACTAGTGATTACTAGGTTGTAGATCCAGGGACCTCATGTCATGCTACACCCCATAGGATATTCTTTCATGATTATGTTCCAAGTGATTTTGGACATGTTTTATTAGGGGATGATGAACCATGTAAAATTGTTGGAATGGGTAAGGTACAGAATAAGCTAAATAATGGAAATGAATGGTTTCTAAAATATGTAAGGCATATTCCTACTATGAAAAGAAATCTGATCTCAACAGGGTAGTTGGGAGATATTGGTTGTTTGTCTACGTTTGGAAAAATGTGATGGAACATCACTAAAGGAGAATTGGTAATATAAAAATGAGATAGGATAGGTACGTTGTATTTATGTCCTCATAATACCAATTATTCCATCTTTATAGCTTCCACAGAAATAGGTGCAACATTGTGGCATCAAAGGCTTGGCCACAAGAGTGAGAAGGGGATGCAGATTCTTCACTCAAGGAAATTTATTCTAGATATGAAGTAGGTAAGTTTGGAATTCTATGACAACTATGTTTATGGAAAAAAAAAGAGAGTCATATTTATTAAGTTTGGGAAACAGAAGAAGAGTGAAAAGTTAGAGATTGTGCATGCAGATTTATGGGGACCAAATTAGGTAGAATCTCTTTATACCTGGTCATGATGACCTTGTTGTCAAGGGACTTCCTTGTCTCTATAATTCCATCAAACATGTGGATGGAATGTCCTTGTTTTCGAATCTACACCAAGGACAACAAGATTATTTTAAACTCTAGAATATAGAGAACAATCTTTAACAAAAAATCTGGGAAACCAGGCATCTTGATCCTAATTGAACTAATTCCCCTTGGATTGAGGATAGACTTGTCTACAAAGTATATTATGCAATTTTCAATGTCAATCAGTTCTTCAAAACATTCTTTTCTAAAATTCATATGCAAAGTTTCACTAGTATCAAGCAGCCAATAATCTTTGTGAGATGAAAGAAAAGTTATTCCATTAATACAAGGATTGCAGTGTGCAACTATACATTGAGTTGAATCAGGGGCTTTACCAGAGCTTGATTCTTATTTTTGTCTTCTTTATTATGATTGTGTCTTCCTTTATGTTGGTTGTGTAGACTAATCTTCCTGATTTAGAGATGTTATTTCAACCTTGTTTGGATCCCAGCACCTGATGGGGAGGTGGGGGGGGGCTTCCCCCCCTCTATAGTCATCAGGGGGGGAGACGGATATTTTAGGAGCCCTCCCTGTCAAGTGGGGGTTCGTGGGTAGTTCCCCCATAGGGAAAATTTAGGAAAAAATGCATTGTAAAATGTTATAATTTAAGAGTCATCACTTGGTCAATAATGGGTGATTTACGGACCCATGGTTTTGGGAATTCGTGGTATTTTCCCATGGTATTCCCTTTATAAAAGGAAGGCATGGTAAGACAGTTGTGTATTTTATTGTAGCATTGTAAAACCAATCTTTGTGATTGTGAGTGAGAGACTCTGAGAGAGTGAAGAGGAAGTGCAATGGGGTTGTTGCATGTTGTATCCCTTCATTTTGTTGGATGGTATAATAACAAAGGACTAAAAATTTCTATGTGGATGTATCCCATATTGGGTTAACCACATTATATATGTGTCTCTCTTATATTGTGTTTAATATTTTCATCTTGTTTAATTCTTATTGCTCTGTGATCCTGTTTTTCTAACAATTGCCCCTCAGAGCCAAAAGGTCTAATTGGTTGGTAAACATGGAAGAAAGAAAGGTTCCTTATTTGAGTGGGAGAAATGGAAGAAGAAGGAAGTTTTAGGGTTGATAAATTTAGTGGAAAAAACTACCAGTTATGTGTGGGAATATAATAAACCCACTTTATAACTTAGGATAAAATATTTAATCAATTTTGATTAATTTCCTACCCACTAGCCTAGATAGTTGGCATCCACTTGCACCTCATCATCAACACTTTCCATACATACCCCAGGAGAAATTTAATCCTGATCATGGGTTGATCCTGTCTACTTTTTGGACTGCTAGAATTAGTAACTACGCTTTCTTGCAGATTCTATCTTTTATTTCTTTGTTCCATTATTTTAGTTGATAAGGTAAAGCTAGTCAACTAGGAAACGACTATATTTTTTTGCCAAATCATCCTCCATGATTTTATATCCATATTCCAGGATTAGCATGTTTTTTCATTATACTTTAAAACTCACTCATGATTTTTCTAATTAGTAAGGTCCTTGACTGATTTGGGAAGTGCTTTAGACACCTATCGGGGTTTATCATATTTAATAAGTCTATCTTTTTTAGCTTGATGAGTTGTATCCGATACAAATCGATTTTACCTATGAGGGATGTACTATTTATGTACACTATTATTCATCATTATTAAATGGAATGATGCACTCCAATATTCATCTCTTAATTCATGTGATTCAATCTCAATTTTTCCTGTGTATGCTTGTGAGAATTATCTTAGTAGCAAGATCTATTTCCTGTGATTCATCTTAATATTAGAGCTTCTATTTCTATATGGTATCAGAGAGCTCCTATATGGTATTAGAACACTCCTACATGGTATCAGAGCGCAAGGTTTCCCTTGGTTTTGAATCTGCACCAAGGAGAAGACGCTTCTTTTCAACTCTAGAATATAGAGAACATTCTTTAACAAGCATCCGAGAAACCAGGTAGCTTGATCCTGATTGAACCAATTCCCATTGGATTGAGGCTAGACTTGTCTGCAAATTATACTATACCATTTTCAATGTCATTAAGTTCTTCAAAATAGTATTTTCTAAAAGTCATATGAGAAGTTTCACTAGTATCAAGCAACCAATAATATTTGTAAGATGAAAGAAAATTTATTTCATTAATACCAAGATTACAGTGTGCAACTATACAATGAGTTGAATCAGGGGATTTACTAGCTCTTGATTCTTAGTTTTGTCTTCTTTATTATGATTGTGTCTTCCTTTGTGTTGGTTTTGTAGCCTGATCTTCCTGATTCAGCAATGTTATTTCAAGCGTGTTTGGATCCCAACACTTAATGGGGGGTGTGTGGGGGCTTCCCCCCCACTATAGTCATCAGGGGGGCGACGAATATTTTGGGAGGCCTCCCCATCGGGCGAGGGTTTTTGGGAAGTGTCCCATAGGGAAAATTTAGGAAAAAATGCCTTGTAAAATGTTGTAATTTCATATTCATGACTTGGTAAATAATGGGTGATTTACGGGCCCATGGTTTTCGGTAGTCATGGTCTTTTTCCATGGTATTCCCTTTATAAAAGGAAGGCATTATAATATGGTTATGTATTGAATTGTAGCATTGTAAAAGAAATCTCTGTCATTGTGAGAGAGAGACTCTGAGATAGTGAAGAGGAAGTGCAACGGGGTTGCTGCAGGTTGTATCCCTTCATTTTGTTGGATGGTATAATAATAATCTTTGTATCCCTTGAAGCTCTATTTTATTTGAGGCTCTAAGGCATTATGATTGTAAATTATTAGATAGTAGGTTGTTTTGCTTTTAGAATAGACTCCATGCCCAATAAAACAATAAAAGATAGTGTTAAGTTACTTAGTTTCTTTTAGGGAAAGGCATTTTGGTCTGGGGTTCTTGGGACCTCACTAGGAGGTTCCCATCCCCAAGTAGGAGCCAGATGTTATCTCCCAAAATAATTTATTTCAATAGTATGAAGAATTTAATTCATGCAATGAGGGTTATGAATATCACTAACAGTTTGAAAGCCTCTATTTTTTATGAAAATTTCACAAAAGTTGTAGCTTCGGTGGCTTGGGCGAGGATCAGAACATCTCATTAGCCACTGATAGACATACAGACTATGGCTTCCGCGACCAGATGAAAACTTCGGTGATTAGAGGTTCTAAGGACTAACCATCGACAAGATATTCCACTAAGGAGACACAATGACAGGAGACAGAAGGACTACGGATTGGTGAGTTTAAAACTAATCTCATCCGCAGTGTCGGCGACACAGAAGACTAAAACTTCGATCAATGACAAGAATCATTTTAATAGCATGACAATATAAAATCATCGACGATCAGAATAACTAAGGACAACAGATCGATGAGCTTAAAACTAAGCTCATCCATAGTGTCGGTGGCACAAAAGACTAAAGCTCCGATCCCTTCGTCAATCAACTTCTAGCAGCGATAAAATTAGTTCGTTTCACCTCTGAAACTGCGGCAGCATTCAGATAAAAGGTTTCGATGGATTAGTTATTACAGCTCCCGATCATTGACGAGCTAGTGATGGAGAGCGTCGATGCATTGAGACTTGGAGCGCCAACGAGCTAGTGATGGAGAGCACCGATGCGTTGAGACTTGGAGCATCGATGCGTTAGTGATGGAGAGCGCCGATGCGTTGAGACTTGGAGTGTTGATGGGCTAAAGGAAAAAGCTTCTGATTGTTAATGAAGAAGCCATCACGATGCTAGTGATTTAAGGCACCGACACTACGGTGGCGTTGACACTTGGGGCACCGATGGGATAGAAGACAAAGCTTCTGATCGGCAACTGTGATGACAAGGTAGAAAATTATGGTGGATTAAAAAAGAAAGGTCACTTCAGTTAACTATCAAAACACCAGCTTTTGGAGGCAATTTTACACTGAACCAGCAGTGGTGATTATCATCAACCAATTCAGTTAGTAAAATTTCACTCAGTGAACTAGATATTCACAATAGATAAACAAGTAGTTAGCAAGGGTTTGAAACCCTAATTTGGAAAAACTATCACTTCTAAATATTTTGTGAAAACAGATCGAAGTTTCAAGATCTGTCATTTTTTGTAGAAGGATATAAAGCCTGTGATTGATTTTATAATAAAGGTTTGACTTTGGGGATTTGCAAACCTATTCTATTATCAAGTGTCTCATCTTGTTCATTCTAAATATAAGCTCTTTTGTCATGATTTGTTTAGCCATCGTCTTTATCTTTGCTGTACTTATGCCAGAATGTGCATTTAGGTGATTTTCAAGTTGATTAATAGCTAATAGCTGTCATCCTATTGGTGAGTTAATGTGATTTGATTTATAAGTACCATCATTATCAGGATTTATCCATTTATATGCATCTATTTTGTATGTAAGTCCGCCAGCTTGATGAGTTCTCCATCCCTGCACCTTTTTGTCAAACTACTGAACAAGTTGTAACTAAAAGCCTTGTAATTGAGTGATCTTCATGCATGTCTTGAGAGTGGGAGGTTATGCAGGTCACATGACTTCATCCATATCAGAAAATCCTAAAAAAAACATTTTAAGTTACCAGGCATCCTCGAGCTACAACCTAGAGGAGTTTCCTGGAGTGATAACATCCTTGTTGTTCGGCACTATATACACCTATACGTTTGGCATAATCATCATAAAGTCAGACTTAAATGGGGTTGTGGGAATATAATAAACCCACTTCATAACTTAGGATAAAATATTTGATCATTTTTTATTAATTTCCTACCCACTAGCCTAGATAGTTGGCCTCCACTTGAAGCTCATGGTAGACACTTTCCATATATACCTCAGGAGGGATTTAATCCTTATTCTGGGTTAACCCTTTCTACTTTATTGATTTCCAGAATTAGTAATTGCAATTTCTTGCAAATTCTTTCTGTTTCTTCTTTATTCTAGCTTTTCAGTGGATAATGTAAAGCTAGTCAACTAGGAAACAACTATCTTTCGTTCCCAACCCATCCTCCATGATTTTCTCTCTATACTCTAGGATTAGCATTTTTTTCCATCATACTTAAAACTCACTCATTCCTTTTCTAATTTGTGAGGTCCTTAATTGATTTGGGAAGTTCCTTAGCCACCTATGGGGGTTTATCATATTTAGTAAGTCTATCTTTCTGAGCTTGATGAGTTTTATCCAATATAACTTGATTTTATATATGAGGGATATAATATTTATGTACATTATTATTCATAATTTTTCAATGGAAGGATACACTCCAATATTCATCTCTTATTGCATGTGATTCAATCTCTATTCTTCTCTGTAGTTTTCCTGTGTATGCTTGTGAGAATTATCTTAGTATTACGATCTATTTCCCGTGATTCCTCTTAATATTAGAGTTGATATTTCTATATGGTATCAGAGAACTCCTACATTATGGAATATGCAAATGTAGGACTATCTGTACCAGAAGGATACCTACCATTGGGCGGAAAAACAAAACATTTGACGGTTATGAAGGATGAAGAATAGGAGGTTCTTGACAGAAAGGCACTTGGAACAATACGGTTGTGCATGGCTTCGTCGATGGCTTTCAATATTTTGAAAGAAAATAAAACAGAGGGTGTGATGAGTGCTAAGATTTATGAAAAAACCTCAGCTTCCAACAAGGTATTTTTAATGAAGCATTTATTTAATATGAAGATGTCAGAAGGTGGATCTATTGCTGACCATTTAAATGAATTTAATACAATTACTAGTAAACTAAGTTCTGTAAAAGTGAACTTTGATGATGAGTTTAGGACTCTTCTAATCCTGTTCTCATTTCTAGAAAGTTGGAATGGCTTGGTCATTGCTATAAGTAACTTTGTCCCTGGTTCAAACACTTAAATTTGATGATGTTATTGGTGTCATTCTTAGCGAGGAAATGCAAAGAAAAAACATAGGTGAGACATCAGGTAATTTGTTGACCGAGGAGAGTGGGAGAAGAGAAAGCGAGAGAGGAAGGATCCTAGGTAATCACAACAAGTCTAGAAATTGTAGATCCAAGTCCGGACTCGAAAAGAGAGAGTGTTGGAACTGTGGTAAGGGAGGACATCTGAAGAAAGACTACAATGCTCCAAAGAATAAAGGAGATGGGAAACATGAGACTACTCATGAAGCAAATGTAACAGGTGATGTGTTACAAGATGCTTTGACTCTTGCATTTGATAATACTAGTGATTACTAGGTTGTAGATCCAGGGGCCTCATGTCATGCTACACCCCATAGGAGATTCTTTCATGATTATGTTCCAAGTGATTTTGGACATGTTTTATTAGGGGATGATGAACCATGTAAAATTGTTGGAATGGGTAAGGTACATAATAAGCTAAATAATGGAAATGAATGGTTTCTAAAATATGTAAGGCATATTCCTACTATGAAAAGATATCTGATCTCAACAGGGTAGTTGGGAGATATTGGTTGTTTGTCTACGTTTGGAAAAATGTGATGGAACATCACTAAAGGAGCATTGGTAATATAAAAATGAGATAGGATAGGTACGTTGTATTTATGTCCTCATAATACCGATTATTCCATCTTTATAGCTTCCACAGAAATAGGTGCAACATTGTGGCATCAAAGGCTTGGCCACATGAGTGAGAAGGGGATGCAGATTCTTCACTCAAGGAAATTTATTCTAGATATGAAGTAGGTAAGTTTGGAATTCTATGACAACTGTGTTTATGGAAAAAAAAAGAGAGTCATATTTATTAAGTTTGGGAAACAGAAGAAGAGTGAAAAGTTAGAGATTGTGCATGCAGATATATGGGGACCAAATTAGGTAGAATCTCTTTATACCTGGTCATGATGACCTTGTTGTCAAGGGACTTCCTTGTCTCTATAATTCCATCAAACATGTGGATGGAATCGCCTTGTTTTCAAATCTACACCAAGGACAACAAGATTATTTTAAACTCTAGAATATAGAGAACAATCTTTAACAAAAAATCTAGGAAACCAGGCATCTTAATCCTAATTGAACTAATTCCCCTTGGCTTGAGGATAGACTTGTCTACAAAGTATACTATGCCATTTTCAATGTCATTCAGTTCTTCAAAACAATCTTTTCTAAAAGTCATATGCAAAGTTGCACTAGTATCAAGCAGCCAATAATCTTTGTGAGATGAAAGAAAAGTTATTCCATTAATACAAGGATTGCAGTGTGCAACTATACAATGAGTTGAATCAGGGGCTTTACCAGAGCTTGATTCTTATTTTTGTCTTCTTTATTATGATTGTGTCTTCCTTTATGTTGGTTGTGTAGACTGATCTTCCTGATTTAGAGATTTTTATTTCAACCTTGTTTGGATCCCAGCACCTGATGGGGAGGTTTGGGGGAGCTTCCCCCCCTCTATAGTCGTCAGGGGGGAAGACAGATATTTTAGGAGCCCTCCCTGTCAGGTGGGGGTTCGTGGGTAGTTCCCCCATAAAGAAAATTTAGGAAAAAATGCATTGTAAAATGTTATAATTTCAGAGTCATCACTTGGTCAATAATGGGTGATTTACGGACCCATGGTTTTGGGAATTCGTGGTATTTTCCCATGGTATTCCCTTTATAAAAGGAAGGCATGGTAAGACAGTTGTGTATTTTATTGTAGCATTGTAAAACCAATATTTGTGATTGTGAGTGAGAGAATCTGAGAGAGTGAAGAGGAAGTGCAATGGGGTTGTTGCATGTTGTATCCCTTCATTTTGTTGGATGGTATAATAACAAAGGACTAAAAATTTCTATGTGGATGTATCCCATATTGGGTTAACCACATTATATATGTGTCTCTCTTATATTGTGTTTAATATTTTCATCTTGTTTAATTATTATTGCTCTGTGATCTTGTTTTTCTAACAATTGCCCCTCAGAGCCAAAAGGTCTAATTGGTTGGTAAACATGGAAGAAAGAAGGGTTCCTTATTTGAGTGGGAGAAATGGAAGAAGAAGGAAGTTTTAGGGTTGATAAATTTAGTGGAAAAAACTATCAGTTATGTGTGGGAATATAATAAACCCACTTTATAACTTAGGATAAAATATTTAATCAATTTTGATTAATTTCCTACCCACTAGCCTAGATAGTTGGCATCCACTTGCACCTCATGGTCAACACTTTCCATACATACCCCAGGAGAAATTTAATCCTGATCATGGGTTGATCCTGTCTACCTTTTGGACTGCTAGAATTAGTAACTACGCTTTCTTGCAGATTCTATCTTTTATTGCTTTGTTCCATTATTTTAGTTGATAAGGTAAAGCTAGTCAACTAGGAAACGACTATATTTTTTTGCCAAATCATCCTCCATGATTTTATATCCATATTCCAGGATTAGCATGTTTTTTCATTATAATTTAAAACTCACTCATGATTTTTCTAATTAGTAAGGTCCTTGACTGATTTGGGAAGTGATTTAGACACCTATCGGGGTTTATCATATTTAATAAGTCTATCTTTTTTAGCTTGATGAGTTGTCTCCGATACAAATCAATTTTACCTATGAGGGATGTACTATTTATGTACACTATTATTCATCATTATTAAATGGAATGATTCACTCCAATATTCATCTCTTAATTCATGTGATTCAGTCTCTATTTTTCCTGTGTATGCTTGTGAGAATTATCTTAGTAGCAAGATCTATTTCCTGTGATTCATCTTAATATTAGAGCTTCTATTTCTATATGGTATCAGAGAACTCCTATATGGTATTAGAACACTCCTACATGGTATCAGAGCGCAAGGTTTCCCTTAATTTTAAATCTGCACCAAGGAGAAGACGCTTCTTTTCAACTCTAGAATATAGAGAACATTCTTTAACAAGCATCCGGGAAACCAGGCAGCTTGATCCTGATTGAACCAATTCCCATTGGATTGAGGCTAGACTTATCTGCAAATTATACTATACCATTTTCAATGTCATTAAGTTCTTCAAAATAGTATTTTCTAAAAGTCATATGAGAAGTTTCACTAGTATCAAGCAACCAATAATATTTGTAAGATGAAAGAAAAGTTATTTCATTAATACCAAGATTACAGTGTGCAACTATTCAATGAGTTGAATCAGGGGATTTACTAGCTCTTGATTCTTAGTTTTGTCTTCTTTATTATGATTGTGTCTTCCTTTGTGTTGGTTTTGTAGCCCAATCTTCCTGATTCAACAATGTTATTTCAAGCGTGTTTGGATCCCAACAATTAATGGGGGGTGTGGGGGGGCTTCCCCCCCACTATTGTCATCAGGGGGGCGACGAATATTTTGGGAGGCCTCCCCATCGGGCGAGGTTTTGTGGGAAGTGTCCCCATAGGGAAAATTTAGGAGAAAATGCCTTGTAAAATGTTGTAATTTCAGATTCATGACTTGGTAAATAATGGGTGATTTACGGGCCCATGGTTTTTGGTAGTAATGGTCTTTTTCCATGGTATTCCCTTTATAAAAGGAAGGCATTGTAATATGGTTATGTATTGTATTGTAGCCTTGTAAAAGAAATCTCTGTCATTGTGAGAGAGAGACTCTGAGATAGTGAAGAGGAAGTGCAACGGGGTTGCTGCAGGTTGTATCCCTTCATTTTTTTGGATGGTATAATAATAAAGGACTGACAATTTATGTGTGGACGTATCCCACATTTGGTTAACCACATTATATATTTGTCTCTCTTGTATTGTGTTTAATATTTGCATCTTGCTTAATTTTTTAATTGTTATTTCTCTGCGATCCTGTTTTTCTAACAATTGGTATCAGAGCCAAAAGGTGTATTTGGCTGGTAAACGCACAAGAAAGAAGGTTTCTTGATTAGAGTGGGAGAAATGGAAGAAGAAGGAAAGTTTAGGGTCAGCAAATTTAATGGAAAAAACTACCAGTTATGTGTGGGAATATAATAAACCCACTTCATAACTTAAGATAAAATATTTAAACAATTTTGATTAATTTCCTACCCACTAGCCTAGATAGTTGGCATCCACTTGCACCTCATGGTCAACACTTTCCATATAGTGTTGATGTAACTATAACTTCGGAATGTAGTCACTTGTATTTCTTATGTATTGTAACCTGATGTTTATTCTGGGATGTATTTTAATGTACTTGAGTCATGTCATGCCCCAATGTTCCTATCAAGAGTTTCTATAATGTAAACAAGTCATGCCAAGTCAAGGTGGGTAACCCTCCTATTGTCTAAGTGTTAAAGTCCCCACAGTTCTGAGGCACTAGGGTTATTAGACTCACCTAGTGAAGTCAGCCCTAGTTGGGTTTATTCAAGTAAGGAATTAATATAAATAGAGATCTAGCCTCTCTATTTATCACACACTCACTCACACTCAGTTGTAGCGCATAGCTAAGGAAGAGAAAGACACTGGGGCAAGGAAGAAAGAGGTTACTGCTGTCAGGAGATCATCTTACTATTTTGGGGTTTTACTTTTGGTGTTGATTCTATCTCTTAGGAAGTTGTTGGGTTTTCTCCATTTATGGTTTCCCCGAGGAAAAACACTGTGTTCATTGTCTCTTGTGTTTGATTGTTGTGCTTGTTGTTCTCTCAGTTAAAGATCTTAATGTTATGGTAGCTTAATGTTGAAAATATAAAATATAGACCCCATGATAACTTTAATCCTGATTGTGGTTTGATGATGTCTACTTTATTGACTGCTAGAATTAGTAACTATGCTTTCTTGTAGATTAGGTCTTTTACTGCTTTATTCCATCTTTTCAGTGGATAAGGTAGATCTAGTCAACTAGGAAACAACTATATTTTGTTTCCAACCCATCCTCCATGATTTTATCTCCATATTCCAATATTAGCATTTTTTTCTATCATACTTTAAAAATCACTCATGATTTTTCTAATTCATGAGGTCCTTGACTGATTTTGGAAGTGCTTTAGCCACCTATCGAGGTTTATCATATTTAATAAGTCTATCTTTCTAAGCTTGATGAGTTGTCTCCAATAGAAATAAATTTTACCTATGAGGGATGTACTATTTATGTACACTAGTATTCATAATTATTCAATGGAAGGATACACTCCAATATTCATCTCTTAATTCATGTGATTCAATCTCTATTTTTCCTGTGTATGCTTGTGAGAATTATCTTAGTAGCAAGATATATTTCCTGTGATTCCTCTTAATATTAGAGTTGCTATTTCTATATGGTATCATAGAACTCCTATATGGTATTATATCACTCCTACATGGTATCATATCACAAGAGTGCTCAAGTTCTACAAATTTGAGGAGGACATCCAATCTCCTATCCCTCTCTGAAGAAGAGCTTGATTTAAGCTTACAATATTTTCTCCTAGTTTTATTTGTCCAGGTTGCAGAGAGTTTATCCTTGAGCACATAAACATATTAGTATGGATTCTTCTTCATATATGATCCTAATTCACTTCAAATATCATGAATGGAAATCCAAAATTTCCATTCTATTGAGCAGTAAGGGACCATACATAGTTTCTATGGCATTAGAGAATGAACCAAATTCAGTGGTTGAGAAAGCTAAGTGGCATAATAGGTTGGATGAAGCCTATGGAATGATTTTCCTCTCTATTTCTCTTGATATACTCTTTCATCTATATGGTTTGACCACTCCAAACCAATTATGAAACAAACTTGAGTCTCTCTTTGGAGTTCAAGATGAGTTAAGAGCGCATCTGTTGGAGATTGAGTTATTCTCAACGAGTCCAAGCAGTTTCGATTCCATTGAGGGTTTATTCACCAAATTCAAGTCACTTATTCTAATTCTCAAGCATTGTGGGATTAAGAAGAAATATTATCAATTAATCCTTTCCATTCTATCAAAATTGGGTCCTGAATACTTAGTTTTTGTGTCTACTTAGGCTTGATGTTTCTAATTGGAAAATGCCTTCCTTATGTACTTTCTTTGATTCACTAACAAAGGAACAATATAAATTGATTCAGATGGGTGCTCTTAAATATTCCAAGGGAAGGGCTCATGCTCTTATGGTTCAAGGAATAAAATATGCAAGATCAATAGAGAAGCAAATTGTGAAAGAGAAGAAGCCAAAGTCAGAAATTGAAGATGAAAGTTAGAATCCTACTGATGAAGATTCGATGAAGAAAGTCAAGAAAGGGAGCACATACAAGTTCTCTTATTGAATCAAGGTATTTCATCCAGAGAAGAAATATTTCAAAAATAATATGGACATCGTGTTTCAGCTTCTTGAGAAGCATAACATTGAAGTTCCATATGAGCTAGAGAAGCCTGTTGATTCCCTAGAACACTGTCATAGTGCCCAATTCCAAGGTGATATAAATTATTCATTAAGTTCCATAGTTAAACCATTTCCTCATCTCTCTTATATAGATTTACTTTCTGATATTTATCAGAATTATAAATATCAGATCCTTTCTTTGATAATCCACTTATCGGTCTCCTAGATTCATCTCTCGATAATTGTGATTTTTCACTAGATACTGAATTGTCTTTAATCAACTCTTCCTCACTCCATTATAATTATGATTTAGAATCATGTTTATAGGCTGATATACCTGTCATGAAACAATTCATACCACCATATATACTATCTACCATACCTCTGAATGCTCCTAAAACTATACAAATCCCATGTTCACTAGTTGATTCCTCATTGGTCTCTTATGGAGTGTTACTTATACTACATGGTTTAAGTCTTGTCTATATTTCACTGGTTGGTTATCCATGACATTATTTATCATTGAACTAATATTACACATGTTTGTATATGTTCTAAACATGTATGGTTCAGATCTCAAGTCCATTCATGATTCAGATTTTTACACTCATCAATTTTCCCTAGTTGCTTATACTTTTCCTAGTCTATCCCTATCTCCTCATTGAATCACTGAATCATTTGTCTTTGTTGTTCCATGTGCTAATGTTTCTAATATATCAGAGTATTTTCAGCCTCATATCAAATATTTTAAGGTGATGCATCATATTGGAAGAATGATGTGTGATTCACATCACAATTTCACACCTATTCAAGGAATTGATTACATAACACATTGTCCTAATTTTTGTACTCTTTGGGAAGAAGCATGCACAAATCTATTTTCCATTTAAGATTGTGTTTTCAGGTCATATTTTTTCAACAACAAAAGGCATTCATATAATTCTCCTACTTTAGTTGATGAAATACAAGGAGTCTATCCTCTTCCTTCTTGTATATTCTACACTCTAGCACGTGATGTTGTGATCATGGAGTCTACAAGCCTCTTCATCAAGTAGTTTACTAGAAGCAGTTCATTCTACTCATTCAAGTGAATATAAATACCTATTGAAGACATGTTATTCAAATTTTGTGCCTTGTCTTTACTTGAGGGAGGATTTTCACCACGTGGTTTTGCCTCTTTCCTCACTTTTCTAGATATGGGTAATTGTAAAGGGTGACCATAGCCTTGTGGTTGGGCCCTATATACAACTATACTTTTGACATAATCATCATAAATTCAGACTTAAAGGGGGGTGTGGGAATATAATAAACCCACTTCATAACTTAGGATAAAATATTTGATCATTTTTTATTAATTTCCTACCCACTATCCTATATATTTGGCATCCACTTACACCTCTTGGTCAACACTTTCCATGTATACCCTAGGAGTGTTTTAATCCCTATTATGGGTTGACCCTTTCTACTTTATTGATTTTCAGAATAATTAACTGCGCTTTTCTGTAGATTCTGTCTTTTCCTGCTTATTCCAGCTTTTCAGTGGATAAGGTAAAGCTAGTCAAGTAGGAAACAACTATCTTTTGTTCCCAACCCATCCTCCATGATTTTCTCTCCATATTCTAGGATTAGCATGTTTTTCCATCATACTTAACAAATCACTCATGCCTTTTCTAATTTGTGAGGTCCTTGACTTATTTGGGAAGTTGTTTAGCCACCTATGGGGATTTATAATATTTATTAAGTCTATCTTTCTGAGCTTCATGAGTCTTCTCCAATAGAGCTTGATTTTACCTATGAGGGATATAGTATTTATGTACACTAATATTAATCATTATTCAATGGAAGGATACACTTCAATATTCATCTCTTAATTCATGTGATTCAATCTCTATTCTTCTCTCTATTTTTCCTATGTATGCTTGTGAGATTTATCTTAGTAGCAAGATCTATTTCATGTGATACCTCTTAATATTAGAGATGATATTTATATATTGTATCAGGGAACTCCTACATTATGGAAGATGAAAATGTAGGACTATATGTACCAGAAGGATCTATACATACCATTGGGCGGAAAAAAAACAACCATCGGTTATGAAGAATGAAGAATGGGAGGTTCTTGACAGAAATGCACTTGGAACAATATGGTTGTGCATGGATTCATCAGTGGATTTCAATATTTTGAAACAAGAGAAAATGGAGGGTGTGATGAGCGCATTGGCTAAGCTCTATGAAAAAACATCGGCTTCCAACAAGGTATTTTTAATGAAATTTTTATTTAATATGAATATGTCAAAAGGTGGATCTGTTGCAGACCATTTAAATAAATTTAATACGATTACTAGTCAACTAAGTTCTGTAAAAGTGAACTTTGATGATGAGGTTAGGGATTTTCTAATCCTGTGCCCATTTCTAGAAAGTTGGAATGGCTTGGTCATGGTTGTAAGTAACTTCGTCCCTGGTTCAAACACTCTTAAATTTGATGATGTTGTTGGTGTTATTCTTAGCAAGGAGATGGAAAGAAAAAACACAAGTGAGACATCAAGTAATGAATTGACCAAGGAGAGAAGGAGAAGACAAAGGGAGAGAGGAAGGAGCCTAGGTAATCGCAACAAGTCTAGAAATTGTAGATCCAAGTTAGGACTTGGAAATATAGAGTGTTGGAACTATGGTAAAAGAGGACATTTGAAGAAAGACTGCAGAACTCCAAGGGAGAAAGGAGACGAGCAACATGAGACTACTCATGAAGAAAATGTAACAGGTGATGTGTTACAATATGCTTTGATTCTTGCATTAGATAATACTAGTGATTACTGGTCTATAGATCCAGGGGCTTCATGTCATGCTATACCCCATAGGATATTCTTTCATGATTATGTTCCATGTGATTTTGGACATGTGTTTATTAGGGGATGATGAACCATGAAAAATTGTTGGAATGAATAAGGTACAAATTAAGTTAAATAATAGAAATGAATGGTTTCTAAAATACGTAAGGCATATTCTTGCAATGAAAAGAAATCTTATCTCAACAGGGTATTTTGGAGATAGTGGTTGTTTTCCTACATTTGGAAAAATGTGGTGGAAGATCACTAAAGGAGCATTGGTAATAGAAAAAGGAGACATGATAGGTGCATTGTATTTATGTCCTCATAATACTGATTATTCCATCTTTGAAGCTTCCATAGAAATAGGTGCAACATTGTGGCATCAAAGGCTTGGCCACATGAGTGAGAAGGGGATGCAGATTCTTCACTCGAAGAATTTTTTGCTAGATATAAAGCAGGTAAGTTTGGAATTTTGTGAGAACTGTGTTTATGGAAAAAAGAAGGGAGTCATATTTCTCAGGGTTGGGAAACATAAGAAGAGTGAAAAGTTAGAGCTTGTGCATACAGATATATGGGGACCAGATTGGGTACAATATCTTTATACCCGGTCATGATGACCTTGTTGTCAAGGGACTTCCTTGTCTCTATAATTCCATCAAACATGTGGATGGAATGACCTTGTTTTCGAATCTACACCAAGGACAACAATATTCTTTTCAACTATAGAATATAGAGAACATTCTTTAACGAAAAAATCGAGAAACCAGGCAGCTTGATCCTAATTGAACCAATTCCCCTTAGCTTGAGGATAGACTTGTCTGCAAATTATACTATGTCATTTTAAATGTCATTCAGTTCTTCAAAACAATCTTTTCTAAACGTCATATTAGAAGTTGCACTGGTATCAAGAAACCAATAATCTTTGTAAGATGAAAGAAAAGGTATTTTGTTAATACAAAGATTATAGTGTGAAACTATACAATGATTTGAATTAGGGGATTTACCAGCTCTTGATTCTTATTTTTGTCTTCTTTATTATGATCGTGTCTTCCTTTGTGTTGGTTGTGTATCCCAATCTTCCTAATTCAAAGATGTTATTTCAACCATGTTTGGATCCCAACACCTGATGGCAGTGTGTGGTGAGGCTTTCGCCCCCACTATAGTCATCAGGGGGGGCGATGACTATTTTGGGAGCCCTCCTCATCGGGCAGGGGTTCGTGGGCAGTTCATCCATAGGGAAATTTAGGAAAAATGCCTTGTAAAATGTTGTAATTTCAGAGTCATGACTTGGATGATAGTGGGTGATTTACGAGTCCATGGTTTTGGGAAGTCGTGGTATTTTCCCATGGTATTTCCTTTATTAAAGGAAGGCATTGCAATACAGTTGTGTATTGTATTGTAAAATTGTAAAAGAAATATCAGTGATTGTGAGAGAGAGACTCTAATAGAGTGAAAAGGAAGTGTAATGGGGTTACTACAAGTTGTATCCCTTCATTTTGTTGGATGGTACATAACAAAGGACTAAAATTTTCAGTGTGGACATATCCCATATTGGGTTAACCAGGATATATATGTGTCTCTCTTTTATTGTGTTTAATATTTGCATCCTATTTAATTGTTTAATTTATATTGCTCTGTGATCCTATTTTTCTAACAATTGGTATCAGAGCCAAAAGGTTTATTTGGTTGGTAAACATGCAAGAAAGAAGGGTTCCTGATTAGAGTGGGAGAAATGGAAGAAGAAGGAAAGTTTAGGGTCGATAAATTTAGTAGACAAAACTACCAGTTATGTGTGGGAATATAATAAACCCACTTCATAACTTAGGTTAAAATATTTAATCAATTTTGATTAATTTCCTACCCACTAGCCTAGATAGTTGGAATCCACTTGCACCTCATGGTCAACACTCGCCTTATATACTCCAGGAGAACTTTAATCTTGATTCTAGGTTGATCCTTTCTACCTTTTTACTGCTAGAATTAGTAACTATGCTTTCCTACAGATTATGTCTTTTACTACTTTATTCCAGTTTTCCAGTGGATAAGGTAAAGCTAGTCAACTAGGAAACAACTATCTTTTGTTTCCAACCCATCCTCCATGATTTTCTATCCATATTCCAGTATTAGAATTTTTTCAATCATACTTTAAAAATCACTCATGATTTTCCTAATTTGTGAGGTCCTTGACTGATTTGGGAAGTGGTTTAGCCACCTATTAGGGTTTATCATATTTATTAAGTCTATCTTTCTGAGATTAATGAGTTTTCTCCAATACAAATCGATTTTACCTATGACAGATGTACTATTTATGTACACTATTATTCATCATTATTAAATGGAAGGATACACTTTAATTCTCATTTCTTCATTCATGTGATTCAGTCTTTATTTTTCCTGTCTATGCTTGTGAGAATTATCTTACTAGCAAGATCTATTAAATGTGATTCTTCTTAATATTAGAGATGCTATTTATATATGGTATCAAATAACTCCCCTATGGTATTAGAGCACTCTTACATGGTATTAGATCACAATGTTTCTCAAGTTATACAGAGTTGAGGAGAGCATCCAATCTCCTATCCCTCTCTAAAGAAGAGTTTGATTTAAGCTTACAAGATTTTCTCCTAATTTTATTTGTGCAAGTTGCAGATAGTTTCTTCTTGAGCACATCAACATCTCAGTATGGTTTATTCTTCAGCTATGATCCTAAATCCCTTCAACTATCATGAATGGAAATCCAAAATTTCCATTCTATTGAGCAATAGGGGACTATACATAGTTTCTATGGCATTGGATAATGAACCAAATTCAGTGGTTGAGAAAGCTAAGTGGCATAATAGGTTGGATGAATCCTATGGATTTCATTTTCTCTATATTTATCCTGATATACTCTTTCATATAAATTTTTTTGACCACTCCAAACCAAGTATGAACAAAACTTGAGTCTCTCTCTGGAGTTCAAGATGAGTTACGAGTGCATCAGTTGGAGATTGAGTTATTCTCAATGAGTCCAAGAAGTTTCGATTCTATTGAGGGTTTCTTCACCAAATTCAAGTCACTTGTTATAATTCTCAAGCATTGTGGGATTGAGGAGAAATATTATCAATTAATCCTTTCCATTCTATCAAAATTGAGTCATGAATACTCAAGTTTTGTGTCTACTTTTCATGCTACTAGGCTCTATGTTTCTAATTGGAAAATGCCTTTAGGGATGATTTTAAGGAACCATACTTAATTAAAAGTGTATAAATGTTGGTGAATCTTACCAATTCTTAAAAAGCCAACTATAAAATGTTTGGTAATATTTTTCAAAAAATATTTTAATTTCCAAGGATTTTATATCGTTTATATAATAATTTGGCGATTTTTAGGGTGAAAAAAGTTTACCCTATCAAAATTGGGCAAAACAAGGCTTCAAAAAATGCAAAATGGCGAATTTTTTTTTGGAGAAAAACCCCTAAAAATATCCCATGGGCTAAATTTTGCCACTATATCCATGAATGCCTTCCTTATGTACTTTCTTTGATTCGCTAACAAAGGAGCAAGATAATTGGATTCAGATGGGTTCTCTTAAATATTTCAAGGGAAATGATCATTCTCATATGGTTCAAGGAGGAAAAAATGCAAGATTGAAATAGAAGCAAATTGTGAAAGAGAAGAAGCCAAAGTCAGAAATTGAAGATGAAAGTTTGAAACCTACTGATGAAGATTCAATGGAGAAAGCCAAGAAGAAAGGGAGCACAAACAAGTGTTCTTATTGAAGCAAGGTATCTCATGCAGAGAAAAAATGTTTCTAAAAGAATATGTACATCATGTCTCAGCTTCTTGAGAAGCATAACATTGAAGTTCCAAATGAGCTAGAGAAGCCTGTTGATTCCTCAGAACACTGTCATAGTGCGCAATTCCAAGGTGATATATGCGTTGAGTTCCATAGTTACTCCCTTTCCTCATGTCTCTTATATAGATTCACTTTTTGATATTTATAAGAATTAGAAATATCATATTCTTTCTTTGAAATTCCACCTATCAGTCTCCTAGATTCATCTCTCAATAATTGTGACTTTTCACTAGATACTGACTTGTCTTTAATCAACTCTTCCTCACTCCATTATAATTCTGATTTAGAAGCATGTTTGTAGGCTGATATACATGTCATGACACAATTCATACCACCATATATACCATCTACCATACCTCTGAATACTCCTAAGACTATACAAATCCCAAGTTCACTAGTTGATTCCTCATTGGTCTCTTATGCAGTGTTACTTATACTACATGGTTTTAAGTCTTGTCTATATTTCATTGGTTGGTTACCCATGAACTTAGTCATAATTGGACTGATATTACACATGTTTGGATCTGTTCTAAACATTTATGGTTCAGATCTCAAGTCCATTAATCATTCATATTTTTACACTCATCGGTTTTCCCTAGTCTATCCCTATATCCTCAGGGAATCATTGAATCCTTAGTATTTGTTGTTCCATATGCTCATGTCTCTGATATATCGGATTCTTTTCAGCCTCATATCATATCTGGTAAGGTGCTACATCATATTGGAATAATGATGTGTAATTCACATCACAATTTTGTAGTTATTCAAGGAACTGATTATGTAACACATTGTCCTAATTTTTGTACTCTTTGGGAAGGAGTATGCAAAAATATATTTTCCATTTCAGATTGTGTTTGAATTTCAAAGTTTTTCAACAACAAAAATCATTTACATAATTCTCCTACTTCATCAGATGATGAGATACAAGGAGTCTATCCTCTTCCTTCTTGCAGATTCTACACTCTAGCACATGATCATGGAGTCTACGACCCTATTCATCAAGTATTTTACCAGAAGAAGTTCATTCATCCCATTCAAGTGAAGATAAAGACCTATTGAAGACATGTTGTTCAAATTTTGTGCCTTGTCTTTTCTTGAGGGAGGATTTCCCCATGTGGTTTTGCCTCTTTCCTCCCTTTTCTGGACATGATTAATTGTAAAGGGTGACCATAGCCTTTTTGTTGGGCCCTATATACACCTATACTTTTGACATAATCATCATAAAGTAAGACTTAAAGGAGGGTGTGGGAATATAATAAACCCACTTCATAACTTAGGAGAAAATATTTGATCATTTTTTATTAATTTCCTACCCACTAGCCTAGATAGTTGGCATCCACTTGCACCTCATGGTCAACACTTGCCATATATACCCCGGGATGGATTTAATCCTTATTCTGGTTTGACCCTTTCTAGTTTATTTTTTTCCATAATTAGTAACTGTGCTTTCCTGCAGATTCTGTCTTTTAATGCTTTATTCCATCTTTTTAGTGGATATTGCAAAGCTAGTCAACTAGGAAACAACTATCTTTTGTTCCCAACCCATCCTCCATGATTTTCTCTCCATATTCCAAGATTAGTATTTTTTTCCATCATACCTAACAACGTGTTAACAACTCAGTCATGATTTTTCTAATTCGTGAGGTCCTTGATTGATTTGGGAAGTGCTTTAGCCACTTATGAGGGTTTACCAGATTTACTAAGTCTATCTTTCTAAGATTGATGATTTTTCTCCAATATAACTCAATTTTACCTATGAGGGATATAATATTTATGTACACTATTATTCATCAATATTCAATGGAAGGATACACTCCAATATTCATCTCTTAATTCATGTGATTCAATATCTATTCTTCTCTCTATTTTTCTTGTATATGCTTGTGAGAATTATCTTAGTAGAAAGATCTATTTCTTGTGATTCCTCTTAATATTAGAGCCACTATTTCTATATGGCATCAGAGCACTCCTACATTATGGAATATGCAAATGTACAACTATATGTACCAGAAGGATCTATACCTACCATTGGGAGTGTTTGTGCCAGAAATTGTTTCCAGGCCACAAAGAAACAAGCCAACACAATCTCAAATATTCAATCAATAAAACTAGGGTTTAGGGTTTTTTGAAAGGTTTTTCTGGTTGTAAAATTTGGTGACTGAAGGGAATACATTCATGATCCAAACAGGAACTGAATCATAATCAAAAGAGAATAGAGATGGATAACATAATTACCAATATCCAATCAGAACATGACATTGAAGTTCATTCACAAATGATAAGCACTACCAGCATACAAAACATAAACCAGCAATGAATTTATCAATCATGTAACTAAACAAGTTAAAAATGAAGCCAAAACACAGACTAAAGGGTGTAAAGGATCATATATTTCATAATTCTGCTCCACAAATATGCATGAGAGTTATAGTACTTAGCTCATAAACAAGTCACAGACCTCCTTAAGCCAGCCAAAAAGTAGAACCCCCCTTCTGTACCATTGTCCCTCTTTTATAATTACAAAGAATTAGTTCTATCTTCCCTTCATTAGGTCGAAATTGAAACTACCCAGCAGTTACATTAACTAACTTTCAACTAATTGACTAAAAATAGTAAATCGGATTCCTGACAAATATGGCGAATTTCTAGAAAATAGGTGTCAAAGAAGCTTCCATATCTCTCAATTCGTGACACCTGTGTAACAAATGAGAGAGGTTTTTATGAATTGTTCTGTGATGGATAAAAACCTCTCTTTGTTTTTAAAAATTCATCTCTGGTCAATCAGAATCTTCCCCGCAAGATGAACACTAAAACAGGAAAATATTAAATATTAAAAACCCTGAAAAATAGGCTGCAAAGATTAAATTGGATCTTTCAAACCTTGACAGATGTTGCAAAAATGAGAGAGGTTTTTGTAAATGGGTATCTTATTAACAAAAATATCTTTTGGTTTTCTAAAATTCCTCTCCATCAGCTCATGGTATGCATTCAATTTCAGTAACCTAAAACAGGAAAAATAGAGCAAAATTTTGTTTCTACTTCCTCCTTTTTTCATTCATAAGTGTTGAGACTTTGTTTTCTGCATCTGCTAGCTCACTCTGAAGGGACTGCAACCTTTCAAAAACCTCATCCAACTTAGTGGCTATTATATTAGCCTCTCCTTTGAATTTCATGGCTTCTTGTTCAGAAAAAACTATCTTTTGTTGTAGGCAACTTCTAGAAATTTCTTAGCTTCCTCTTTATCACTTTTTGTGGAGTAACATTAACATGTTTCTTTGCTTTAACAGAAAGTTGTTGCATTGCAGACTGCACCTTCAATAAGCTTTTAAGTGAGGCAAAATCAACATGGTCAGTTTCATGTTGCAAGTTAGTTTTCTCTTGGAGTTCTGGAAAGTTAAGAACTGAAACAACACCCAAATCTATTGCCTTTAGATCTCTTGCATGAGCAGCCTCAATCATACTGTCACACATGCCAACATATACCTTTTTCTTCCTATTCCTGTCATAAAGACTTGTTTCATATCTTCCAGAAGATGTTTTTTTTTACACCAAAGAAATGAGCAACATTTTCAACATTTCCAAGGCTCACATTTTGTTCAGGTGAGGAAAATTGTTCTCACTATCAGTTGCTCTCTTAGCCTGACTAATTTCATCTCTAAAATGTTTACCAAGCTTTGTGCCACTTGCTGCAAAATCATTTCTGTAATATCTTGATTATTTTTCACCACAAAGTTCCTGTATGTGTTGTTCCTGAGCTGCATTTCCCTCAAGCTCATGAGAGATTAATGTTTGGTCTCCCACTTCATCATTATCAAACCTAGAAACTAGACTAGATAGGTGTCCACCAGAGCCTATGGTATGCATATTGATGTAATTAGTTATAGCATTAAATCCAAACATTAAAAAGGAAACACCATCAAGCAGTTTTGGTGGACCTCTCCCTGGAGCAGTAAGATCCCACAAATTCTTTGCTGCCTTCTCATCTGGTAAGAGTTGATCTTCATCTCTCTTTTTGTTGTTTGATGACCTTCTCCTCTTTGGTGCCTTTCTGGCTGTTTTTCCTCGATTTTTTTAACAGTCTGTTTCTATTGATAATGTCGGAAATGTTTCTGCACCAGGTTTGGGTAATTATATCAACAGAGTGCCAAAAATCTTTTACAAAGCTGCTGCACTTAACTATCCTCCCCTTTGGAATGCATAGAGACATGCATGTGTTGTGATTCTGCACAAACAGCAGCCTTGGCTCCTTCTAATGCCACTAATGAGTTATCTCTTTGCAATAAGGATTTTGCATTAGCACTTTCAACTATTCAATTCTTAGATTCAGAATGTGATTGTTTAACTAGAGAATGAGATGATATGAGAGCAAATGTGCTAACTTTCTGCTTCAACTTGCATTCAACACAAAACCAATCAGCCTCAGTGAGGGCAATATTTTTTTGCTGGAGCAATCTCAATTGTTGTTGCAAGACTGACAATTCAGATTTCATAATGGCCTCACAATCCCTAATTGCCTCATCAGAGAGGCTATCCTCCTGTAACGGATTTCTTAGCATTTTTGTTGAAATAGCAAATTCTGGAGATTGTGGCTGATTATTACTAATAGCACAAAGATTTTGCTTGCAGTCTGTCCCTGCACTTGAATGTGACCAATCAAAGGAATTTACAGTTGACTTTGCTGGAGCTTCACATTCTTCCCAGTTGGGCACACCAATCAACTCAACTGCTACTCGAGAATATTCTTTACTTATGTCCCTTCCAGCAACCAGAGGACTTCCATCCTGGAGTAATAAAGAACACTGAGAACATGAATATTACTGTCTATAACCAGCATGTAAGCAAGGATGATTGAGATGTAATTGATCACCAGAGAACTTCTCACTGCCAGCTTCTTGAACTTTTTCTGAGTAGAAGTACAATTGACTTTTCAAAGGCATCATTTAGGCCATAACCTGTAATGAGGAACCCCCTAAGTCAAGTGCACCAAAAGTCTCTAGCATTGGTATATTCTGCAATCTTCTCTTCATATAATTAAGAGCTACCCATCCAAAGTAAGCCTCTTCTACTCCGGTACTATTACATCTAAACTGAAGGCAACCATCACTGACAAGTAAACATCCTCCTGTGCATATTTGATTCGAAAAGGACGAGTGTAAAAACTATGATCTTCGTCATTGATCTGCCAGACTGCTACACTGTCTTCTAAACCTGAATCTGGCACATCATATTGCACCACATGAGTAGGTGTGCCAAAATCAGTATTTTCAGAATCTTCCCATCTTGTATTTACTTTTATTTGATACCATCACTCCCAGTTTGTTGCAGGTGTCTTCAACTTGCATTCAGCATAAAACCAATCAGCTTCTGGCACCTACTCAGACAAGGTCTACATGTAATTTACATGCTCAGCTTACTCATTGCATTTATTGCAGGTAACAAGTTAATCTGTGAAACCCTAGTCACCACAAACTGTACAGATCTTCACCCTACTATATTTCCAGGTTTTGAGAGGATAATTGTTCAATGCAACTGCTACCTTTCAACTTTTCACTTGTCATGGCATCTAAAAACCTCTTAGACTGATATCTCTTCGAAAGGAGTTTGTTAAAAGCATAAATTTATGTTTTCCCCAATCAATTTTGACATAAACAGTTTAAATGGAAAAACCCCAATTTAGCTGCCACGAGTAAGATTACGCGGAATACCTCATTCCTGTCCAGCTACAAATGTTTAAAATCGATCCTTGAACTATCTGATCGTCAAAATTAACTATCCAAGTGTCTTCAGGTCTTCAATTTGCTTCCAGCTGGCGTGTTGAGAAAGCCCTAAATCTCCTCTGCAACTGTAAATTCCGGATTTTAAGCAGAAGTCTTTGTTCCAGCGTCTCCACCATCTTCATAATATTTAATTTAGAACCTCTTTCCCAAAAATCTTGCCTTATTTCGCTCACTATCATCATTTGCCATAAATTTGCATACAGTTGCCAGAACAGTTGCCAGAATCTCCCTCACATGAGACCAGACACCTGTTTACATGAAAAAACTTGGAAAAACACATATCAAACGTGACCAATGATGTAGTTAACACTTTAGGAACGAAATCCCCAAAAAAATCGGACTGAAAAATGACCATTTTGGCAAAAACGATTTTCTTGTAGCGTCGCAGTGTAATTTTTTGGCCGTTGCGCTACAAGAATATTTTAAAACCAATTTTGGCACTTTTTAGTCATTAATTCCATTTTGAATGAGGTTTTAATGGTAAAATTTGATCATGGTGTTATTTGTGAACCAATTAATCCACATAATGTCCTATAGAACCCTTCAAAACCATAAGAAAAAACAAAAATGAAAACCTAAAGGCAAAATCAAAATTTCACTTAAAACCAAAAATTTTCTAAAATAAGCAAATGAGCAAACTTAAAAATAAAAATCGCAAGCAAAATATAAAATTGAAGAAAACAAGATCATGACTTAACAGGGAGGAAAAACAAAATAGTCGGCGGTTATGAAGGATGAAGAATGGGAGGTTCTTGACACAAAGGAAATTGGAACAGTATGGTTGTGCTTGGCGTCGTCGATGGATTTCAATATTTTGAAAGAAAAGACAAATAAGGGTGTGATGAGCGCATTGTCTAAGCTCTATGAAAAACATCTTCCAACAAGGTATTTTTAATGAAGCGTTTATTTAATATGAAGATGTCAAAAGGTGGATTTGTTACTGACCATTTAAATGAATTTAATACTATTACGAATCAACTAAGTTCTGTAAAAGTGAACTTTGATGATGAGGTTAGGGATCTTCTAATCCCGTGCTCATTTCCAATAATTTTGGAATGGCTTGGTCATGGTTGTAATTAACTCTGTCCCTAGTTCAAACACTCTTAAATTTGATGATGTTGTTGGTGTTATTATTAGCGAGGAGATGCAAAGAAAAAACATAGGTGAGACATCATGTAATGCGTTGACCGAGGAGAGCAGGAGAAGACAAATGGAGAGAGGAAGGAGCCCAGGTAATCACAACAAGTCTAGAAACTGTAGATCCAAGTCTAGACTTGGAAAGATAGAGTGTTGGAACTGTGGTAACAGAGGAGATCTAAATAAATATTGTAGACCTCCAAAGAAGAAAGGAGATGAGAAACATGAGACTACTCATGAAGCAAATGTAACCGGTGACATGTTACATGATTTTATTCTTGCATTAGATAATACTAGTGATTACTGGGTTGTAGATCCAGGGGCTTCATGTCATGCTACACCCCATAGGATATTCTTTCATGATTATGTTTCAGGTGATTTTGGACATGTTTTATTAAGGGATGATGAACCATGTAAAATTGTTGGAATGGGTAAGGTGAAAATTAAGTTAAATAATGGAAATGAATGGTTTCTAAAATATGTAAGGCTATTCCTGCTATGAAAATAAATCGTATCTCAATAGGGTAGTTGGGAGATAGTGTTTGTTTGTCTACATTTGGAAAAATGTGGTGGAATATCACTAAAGGAGCATTGGTAATAGCAAAAGGAGACATGATAGGTACGTTGTATTTATGTCCAAATAATACTGATTATTCCATATTTGTAGATTCCACAGAAACAAGTGCAACGTTGTGGCATCAAAGGCTTGGACACATGAGTGAGAAGGAGATGTAGATTCTTCACTAAAGGAAATCTTTTCCAGATACGAAGCAAGTAAGTTTGGAATTATGTGAAAACTGTGTTTATGGAAAAAAGAAGAGAGTCAGATTTCTTAGGGTTGGGAAACAAAAGAAGAGTGAAAAGTTAGAGCTTGTGCATACATATGTATGGGGACCGGATTAGGTACAATCTCTTGGAGGGTCTCGTTATTATGTTACTTTTATTTATGATGCAACTAGAAAAACTTGGTTTTATCGCATTAGACATAAATCTAATGTGTTTGCTACTTTTAAGAAGTGGAAATATTTGGTTGAGAATGATACAATGAAAAGATTGAAGTGACTCAGATATGATAATGGAGGTGAATATTGCAGCAAGGAGTTTGATAGTTATTGTTCATACAATGGGATTTGTAGAGAGAAGACAATCCCATGAACACCACAAGAAAATGGTGTGTAATAAAGGATGAATAGGAAAATTATGGAGCATGCAAGGTATATGAGATTGCATGCAGGGTTGCCCTTACAGTGTTGGGATAATGTTGTAGATATCGTTTTTTATTTAATAAACAAAGGGTCTTCAAGCCCTTTGGATGGTGGAATTCAAGAGGAGGCATGGATAGGTAAAAAGCTAAACTACTCATTCCTCAGAAATTTTGGTTGTGAAGCATTTGTCCATATTGATAAAGAAAATAGAACAAAGCTTAAGGCTAAATCCTAGAAATGCTCCTTGATTGGATATGAGGCTGATGATTTTTGTTATCGTTTATGGGATTATAAAAATCACAAAATTATTAGGAGTAGAGATTTAGTATTCAATGAAAAGGTTATGTACAAATATCAATTGTAGGGAAAGAAAGAGGAAAAGGAAAACACAAAGCACACAGTGCTTGATGAAATAAAGAAAATGAAGTTCCAAAGGTACCATAAAATAAAGAACAACATCGAGTACCTCAAACTCCTACAAGTGTAATAAGATCTACCAGGTTAAGTAGACCCCCTGAATGATTCTCTGATTCATTGCATTATTTATTATTGACTAATTATGGTGAACCAGAATTTTATGAAGAAGCAATACAGGTAGAAACTAAAAGAAGTGGGAGCAAGGTATGGATGAGGAGATGGACTCATTGGTAAGAATCCAGACATGGGAATTGGTTTATTTTCCTGCAGGTAAAAGAGCATTGTAGAATAAATGGATTTACAGGTTGAAGGAATAAGAAGGAGGCAAGAAACGATATAAGGCTATACTCATGGTAAAGGGGTTTGCACAAAAGATGGGTATATATTTTGATGAAGTATTTTATCCTGTTGTTAAAATGACTTGAATTGGGACTATTTTAAGTCTAATGGCGGTATAATATTTGCATCTTGAACAGTTAGATGTAAAAACAACCTTTCTCCATGGGGATTTGGAGGAAGAGATTTATATGCAGTAGCCACATGGGTATGAGGTTAAAGGGAAGGAAAATTTGGATTGCAGGTTGAAGAAGAGCTTTTATGTCCTGAAACAAGCTCCAAGGCAGTGGTATTTAAAATTTGATAAAATTATGACAAAATAGGGTTATAGTAGATTTAATTTTGACCAATGTGTTTATTTCAAGAGGATAGATAATGGAAGATATATTATATTTTTATTGTGTGTGTATGACATGCTTATTTCACGGTCCAACATGCATGATATAAATGTGCTCAAAAGGAAACTAGCTAAATCATTTGCGATGAAGGATTTGGGTGCTGCAAAGCAAATCCTTGGTATGAGAATAACAAGAGAGAGGAAAAATCACAAATTGACATTGTATCAAGGTGCATAAATATAAAAGGCGTTGGAGAGGTTTAGAATGAAGAATGCAAAACCAATTAATATACTTTTGGATGGCCATTTCAAAATAAGTAAGGATATGTGTCCCAAGATACAAGAGGAGATAGAATTCATGTCCAAAATTCCCTATTAATCAACAGTTGGTAGCTTGATGTATGCCATGGTGTGCAGAAGACCAAATATCACACATGCAATGGGAGTTGTGAACATGTATATGAACAATCCAGGTAAAGAGCATTGGAGGGTAGTATAATGGATTCTTAGGTATTTGAGAGGTACCACTTCTCATGCATTATGTTTTAGAGGTTCATACATTGTTCTATTGGGATATGATGACGTAGATATGGCTAGTGATAAAGACAACAGGAGGACCACCACATGATATTTTTTTACTGTAGGTGGAACAACAATAAGTTGGATTTTGAAACTACAAAAGGTTGTTTCACTTTCAACAATGGGAGTGGAGTATGTTCCTGCTATAGAGGTTAGTAAAGAGATTATTTGGTGAGGTTTATGGAGGAAATGTATAAGAAACAAGAGAATAGTAAGTTGTATAGTGATAGCCAGAGTGCCATTCATATTTCAAAGAACTCATCCTTCCATTTGAAGACTAAACATATACAACTCAAGTACCATTTCATAATATTTGTTCTAAAAGATGATCTGCTAAAGTTGGAAAATTTGCATACTAGCCGGAATCCTGCAGACATGTTGACAAAGGTAGTATCCCGAGAGAAACTGAGTTCCTGCTCGATTACTGTTGGCCTTCAATCATGAAGGTGAAGATGAGAAATTTTCCAGGTCCACGGTTCATAAGCATAATCCAACAAGTGCTACAACGATGGAGTTGTTGTGATCAATATCCAAGTGGGAGATTGTTGGTTTTGGATCATGATATTCCTAATTAAAAGATTTAATTTTAGTTGTGTTTGGATCCCAACACCTGATGAGGGGGTGTGGGTGGGATTTCCCCCCACCATAGTCATCGGGGGGGTCCAAGGGTGCGACTATTTTGGGATCCCTTCCCTAGCAAGGGTTTGGGGGAAATGCCCTCGCAGCAAAAATTTAGGAAAAAAATCCTTGTAAAAGTTGTAATTTTAGAGTCATGACTCGATCAATAATAGGTGATTTACAGGTCCATGGTTTTGGGCAGCCCATAGTATTTCACATGGTATTCCATTTATAAAAAGAAGGCATTGTAATACGACTGTGTATTGTATTATAGCATTGTAAAATCAATCTCTGTGATGTGAGAGAGAGATTGTGAGAGAGTGAAGAGGAGGTACAGCGGGGTTACTCCAGGTTGTATCCCTTCATTTTGATGGATGGTATAATAATAAAGGATTGGCAATTTCTATGTGGACGTAGCCCATCTTGGGTGAACCATGTTATATCTATGTCTCTCTTGTAATGTGTTTAATATTTGCATATTGTTTAATTGTTATTGCTCCACGATCCTTTTTTTTCTGACACTTTGATGGACTCCCAAGGAGCCCAACACTAATCTGCTTCTTGTCCATTCCTTCCACAACACTTGCACTTCATATCTAATTTTTTTCTTGACTTCTTTATACCCCCTTTGTCTTTGAAATTTATTTTTCCTCATCCTTTCTTTCTTTATCTCCCTTGGAAGGGTCTTTGGGTTGAGTTCCGAGCAAAGAAAAGGGACTCTCTAGTGTTATCAACCCAAGATACTTCCAAGATCGCTTGATTTCTTTCCAAAGCTTTTCTCTCTGTCTACAATCTTTTCTACCAAGGTGTCAAAGGTGCGGTCTTTGAACTTGACACTTTCTTGCAGGGACTTAAGGTAGTTGGAGTGAGTTGAATATAATTAGTTTACAAATGGATCAAGTGGAATATCAAGTTTCATGCCAGATGCTTAGATCTTATGCAGGATTGATCTGATCTCAGATGAAACTAGCATAGGATCATTATCTTTTACTTCCAAACTAAACAATTTTAATATTAACTCAATTATCTCCATCTCAGAATGTGAATCATACAAGTCTTTTAATGTTTGTAATGCAACAAAATAAGTTTTTGCAAGAAAATTATGTTGGCACACCTCTTCACTGATAGTGGAAGTGATCATAGCTAAAGCTTTCTTTCCTTTGGACTACCAAATACAAATTTATTTCTCTGATGTAGGAGATTTTCGATCAATGGTTATGAATGTATCTATCTCTATTTGAATAGTATTTCATTCACAAATCTCGTCTTGTAGATCATTGTATAAGAAGGTGGATTTTATATTTCTGTACCATTATAGATATGTGTCCTTGCCAATGAGGACAACACCAACAATAGATGCCAAAAATTGCATCTTAAATCTGGAACCTGCAAATTACAAAATATTAAAAAATATATGGGATGCAGGCTTAAGTTTATGCTCCTTTACAACTTACAAAATGATTCTACAACTTAAAACAATTATGCAGCTTATCAAAACAATTATGCAACTCTATATCATTTGTTCTAGAGTGCTATTAAATTAAATTTCAATACATCAACAAAGTATAATAAATCAATATAATTTCTTGTAGCAATATCTAGTCGAATGAGTTTGCAACATTTATTGAAGTGTCACACTTTTCAAGCAATATTCAACTCGGTCTATAGCCGCAACAATGTTCTCACATCCAAATGAAATATCTCTAAGCCTAGATTGAATCAAGACGTAGCTCCACGCAGTTGAATACATGTGTGAGATCCTTTACTCATGATTAGGCTCAGTATTGAAGTGTTCCTCTAATAATCTTGTGGTAGGGGAAGAGCACCAGTTCTTAGCTACAATCTTCAAGTGGATGTGAGCAGCTTCAGGAGAATAGAAGGAAGTCACAACAATTCTTTAGGAAAATATTCGCTTCATAAAGGTAAAGCACTACATGCAACATATACTACTCCAACTCATCAAATACATAACAATCACGACTCATAAAAAATCATGGATCATACACAACAACTTATCATTCGTGGCTTATACATCAAGTATGGGCCCATCCCACTCTCAACACCATTCATACATATTAAAATATTTGTATACTTTCTCAGAAAAACTCCACGCACAGGAATTAGGGAAAAAAATAGGGTATTTACATTCCCAACCGTCACAAGAAATACATAAAAATAAGTGAATGAACCCATAATTGAATCCGGAAGCCTGAACAAAATGAAATAAATTTCTAAAGCTTTATTTTTTAAATAAATGTCGTGTCAAATAATATAGTGAAATGGTTCTTTTTAACCTATCGTTAATTAAATTTTATATATCCTCTTTTTAATGTTTTTAACTTTAAAAATATTAAAAATTTGCATTTCTTAAAAAATACGTAAATTACCTTTATTTTTTAATGATTCCCTATGCTATTATGCTCCTCAAAGTGACCATCTACGATTGTTAGCACACTATTTGAATTTATCTTTATAATCAACCATCTTAAAACTTATCTTTATAATATGATTTCTTAAGCGAAGGAGAAAGTTTATGGAAGAAATTGGGAAGAAACAAATATTTTACAATTAATTATAATATTTATATTTTTTTCAAATACAAAATCTCGTTATTACAAAGAAGGTATTTTGA
>LPNX011078851.1:51366-76487 GCA_001517045.1 Pseudotsuga menziesii
TTTCCCCTCGTTCACACCAAATCTTACTCAAAACTTATTCAAAATACCTTAGGGACAAAAATAGTTGTGTCATATATTATAATATTTGATATCCTTGTATACAACCAAATAGAAAATTTCGACATCTTAATTAACCATGATCGTGCTCTAACTGTAGACCTTTAACCACAAATTTAAACTTTGGTAGGAATATAAGCCTCATAATAGGCAATTATAAAAACCAAAGGCACTTGATCTTCGATAGAAATAAAACTGATCTATTTTTAAGGGATCTGAATAATGACTTAAATATATTATTAAATAAGGACAATATTGAAGACTTCTATCATAATTTTACCTCAACCATCTCTAATTCCATTAACAAGTTGTCAATCATGGTTTCATGTAAAAAGGAAAATAGACAACCAACCCTTGGTATGATAAAGAGTGCAAGCATGCTGGAAAATCCATTAGGAATGCTTATAACGAGTCCTTAAAATCCAACAATATGTGTAGGTACAAAACTCTAATTAAAAGGAAAACAAAATCTGCTATATAAATAGAAAGAAAGAGAAGTTTTCACACCTCTCTAGGATAGATCCTAAGAAATTCTATAGGAAAATTCTAAGTCATGAAACTAAATAAAACAATATGATTTCCTTGAGGGACTCGATTAAAAATATTTACAAATCCCCTGATGTTCTAGAGAACATTCAAACCCTTTCTATAGAGGAATATTTTTTTATCTTTAAACAAATAGAGTTTTGGGTTAAGTAGCTCACAAAAGGGAAAGCTAAGGAAATCAAAGAATACCACATTGGTTGGCCTATCCTCAACCCTCACATCCACAATTTCTTCAATTTAGTAGTTAAGTAGGGTTTCCCTAAATTATTGATAGATAGTTTGTTGTGCCTATTTTTAAAAGTGAATATATAAAAAATCCGTCTAATTATAGGACCATTATGATTAGCCTTGTTTTATCCAAATTATATGGAATTATTCTAGGAAAGAAGATCAACAACGGCTAGAAAGTCACAAAAAATTAACTAAATTCCATGTATGATTTATGAGTTATCATTCAATTGTGGACCACCTTGTTACATTAGGACCATTGCTAAGGAGTGTCACAATAATAAAATCAAGCTTCCATGTTGCTTTGTTGACTTTAGAAAAGTATTTGACATAGTTCCCACAACTAACCTTTGGAACATATTAGAAGAGAAAAAGATCCCTTTTGAGTTGAGAGCTACTGTGATAAGGTCATAGAAGAGGGTTATTTCCAATTTTAGGAACTATGAGGGCTAGTCAAAATAAATTAAGTGTAATATATGAGTCATGCAAAGTTGTCCCTTGTCCCCTACACTTTTCGGTATATACATTGATAACCTAGAGTGTTGTTTGGAAGACGTAGGATGTTCCAACACAACTTTAACTAGTATAATCATCATCTTTCTTCTCTACAATGGTAATATTGTTCTTATGGTGAGGATCCCCTATGTTCTCAACATGCAACTAAAAATTCTCATTGGTTTTGCTCTAGTTCAAGTATGATTGTTAACATTGACAAAACAAAGTTCATGATAATCAAATCCGAAAGATCATGCATGCTACTTTCAAGTATGGAAACAACAACTTGGAGGAAGTGACTTAATTCAAATATATCATAATCAATATTCATCACAAGCTTAATTGGAACAATAGCATTGAGAACATGATTAATGGAGGGTGTAAATCTTATTATGGATTTGAAAACAATTGCCAATTAGCATAAATCTAGAACTAGGATAAGAACAAACTCCTCTTCCTGATCCAAAATGGATTCAAACACAAAGAAATGGTTGTAAGTCTCAATACCTAAATGTAATTTGGAATTTAATGAAGGTTAATGGGTCATAAAATACAAGGCAATGTAAAGTAATTAAGAGAAGAGAAAAATAAATAATTAAATGTAAAAAGAAACATGAAATATGATATAAAGGATGATGAGTGGGAAATGAAAGGTCAATCTTGTTGGCCTTCCAATGTTTACATTACCCCAACTCTTCCTATCACCTATAGCATATTCACTCACAAAGGGTCATACTTTTGTCCAAAGGGAGAAGGAGGCACAAATGATGCTAGAGATCCCAAAGTTGTATTTTAACCATACATTAAAAATAAATAAAAATAAAATGAGCAACCATTGATGTTGGTTTTCCCATTTGGGTTTCTATGGTAAATAATGTGTTTATGTGCCTCTTTGTTGAGTGAATAATAGATTTATGCACTGATTTTATTTACTGTGTTCATTAAGAGCTCAAAGTTTCATTGATGTTTGTTATGAGTGGAGAGAACCGTGAATGTAATAGAGTAATGTTGCACTTTCTCATTTGTTTTTGATGAACCATAGAGTTGCAATAGCTAGTAAACCTCCTTTCGTGGATGCCATTATCAATGCACTTGATTGTTGAATTATCAAGGGTTCCCTCATATATCAATGCACTTGATTCTAGAGCTATTGCAATTATCTACAAGGTTGCTAAATTGGATTTAAATGTTTTGTTGATTGTTGAACATATTCCAACTTTCCTAGGCGCCTTTGTAATATCCTTAGGAAAAATTGTTTTGCTTAGCGCACTTTCATACATAGTTAGGCGAATTTATAAATCCCTAGATGTTTCTCTATATTGCTTGGTAATTTTTAATCATTGTTGGGTGAAATCCAACTTTCTTAGGACATTTTCCCCCTTTACCCAAGTCCATACACTCCACTTCTTGACTAAGTTCTTGCACACTCCATTTTGTTAAGTGCTAGCAATATTTTTTCATAGTTCTAAATTGTTGGTGGGTTTATTAACTAATGTTCATATCATACACCTCTTATTGGAGTCAATGTGTCTCATTGATATCTTATTGTGTGATGAAGCGTTCCACATATCTTTTTGTCCACTTGACATTCATTGGGTAAATTCCAATACACACATCAATTCAAATTGATTAGATTTTAATTAAGCTATTGATATGTTTGTTGGAAAACAATACACTGCAAGATTCCTTGCTTCAATTTGACAATGATGTAATTTTTTTCATGTTATTAGAAAAAAATTTGAGACATGACAAGTCCAATTTCACTACTTTGCTCGCCATCCATAAACAATTCATGATATAGATTGGATTGTTGATTTGAGTTTGCCATTTTCATATGTTCGGATAATTGTATAGTATGTAATACTGGTGACTGGTCACTAAGTATTGTCTCACCATTGTCTTGCATTTTTTGGCTAAGACTCATTCATGTGATATACAACTTGGTAGGATAATATTCATTATCCTTTTTTTTTGGTTAACATAACATTAATACAAAGTGATTTGTTGTATTGTCTTGCCAAATTAACCAATGATTTAAAACCACCTCAAAACATTGAATTACCCCCCTCACATCTATTCCTTAATATTTCATTAAATGAAATGAATAAGTTCCATCTCAAGGGTGCTTTGTTGAGTTGTCGACACTATCATTTTGTCACACTAGTGCTACACTTGGTTAGTTATCCACATAAGGTTGGTGAAGGTGCACCTTCATGAAAGATGTTCAAGTTGAACTGGATTTGAAAATAAAACCATAGGGAACTATTATCACAGGATTCATTCCAACATACATGGTTAGGATACACCGAGTTCTGGGGCATTGAAGTCATATAAAATAATAGAGATTTCTATATAACATTAAGAACATCGACCAAAAGTTAAATTCCATATGGAATCCATGTTAGTGAAGAGAGAGGGCTATAATTCCCTTGTTTATGGAACACTTTGAGATTCTCGTCACTCTTGTTAAATTATATGGATGTGAAGTTTGGGTTGTAGCATCTCTAGAGAATTGTGGATAACGATAGATCAAATCCAAAAATCGATTTATAACATGCAATATCAAAATTAAAGGTAATGCATGTTATCTTATCCTTCTCATAGAATCAAGTCTCTCCTAGAAACCTATTAGCAACATTGAGAAAAATATTAGAAAATATCGTTAAACTTAAAAATCATATAAAAATATTCTTTTTTTAAACATCTGAAGAAACCCCCTCCCTTTAGTCCTTTTATGAGAAAATGTAACAATGAATAATCCCTTAGTTCTCAAACCCCTACTTTCCTTCTTCAAGTTGAGTGAAAAAATCCAAAATATCTAAAAACACTCGCCTCAACCAATATTTTTCGATTTCTATCGATATTTTGTCCATATATCATGATATTTTCAAAATTTGAGAAAATCACAATTTTTCCCAACAATAGTATGGTCAAGTTGAAATAATTGCAATATATCATGATGTTAGTGATATTTTGTCGATATGTGCAACACTAATTCAAATATATACAACCCATTAACATCACAAAAGAAAAAATATATATGGAAAAACTACTTCCAAAAAACAACATTTAATAGACGATGTAATTATAACAAGAAACATAATTTCTAGATGAACCAAATAAAAGGCCTAAATTTAGCATCGAAAACAACATATATTCTAAATGATGCCAATCTATGGATCTCTTGTCTTGGAGTACTTGGAGCATATTGAATATCAAGGTTAGGGTTTCATCCCTTGGACACTTGAAGATTAGGGTTTTGTTATTAAACCCTCAGCGATACTTGTTGAAGAGGAAATAGGTGATGTCTTCCTTGGAGACAAAGACTCTTACTTGTGTGATATAGTTTGTGGAGGATATTTGGTGGAGTTAGGTTTTTTCATGGTTTTCCCTCGCTAGGGTTTTACAAAGCTAGAGTATTTTGTTAGCCTTGCAATGACGCTATAATATGTACATATACTTTATCTTTATACATGCATGCATACATATTTGTGTGTGTACATACATACACACACACATATGAAATTTATAAATTTACAATACTATTTTATCATGTTGATGTGACATAAGTGAAAGTTGGAATTGTTAAGTGATTTGAAATTAATATAGAAGATAATAGGGAAAATTTATTGTTGCAAACAAAGATTAATTGCGATGAGTTTGTATATGATTGTATTCTTCCAAAGTGTACCCTAAGGGATTAAACTTGTTAGAATATGTTTGATATTCTTACTCTTGAATTGCCTAGTGGGTTGGAGTTGAAGTGAATTGGCATATTGTCCATTGCTTGATGTTGTCATTTATATTTTAGAGTATCCCCAAGGTTGACTATTCAAAGGGTTTGGATCCAAGAAACCTCGTGTGTGAGGTAAAATTTTAGTCACATAAAAAGTTAGAATTGAACATTTCTAAAGAGATTGGGGAATAAACTCCATATTTTCTTCTAAAATTCGTTGTGAAGGTAGAATAAGATATCCTCAACAACATATCAAAATTTGACATCTAACTACAATGTATGAGAGAGTGTCGATAAAAATACTAGACCAACGTTTTTATATTGAAAATCTTTAAAAATACATGAAACAAAACCAAAACATGTTTGAAAATATTTTTTGGTGTATAGGAATTGTTAGAACCCCATGATGCTCCTACATCATAAAGAAAACTTGACAGTGTTTCTACTACAATTCCATTCTTTAATAAAAAAAGAAACTACCTAAAAGGCCTCCATCAAGCTTGTGGTTAACGAATGCTTGAGCTTGGTCACAATACATTTAAGATTGACTAGAGCAAAAAGATCATCAGTGCTAAGAAAATCCCTCCATTATGTATATTTCATGTTTTCCACTCTTAACACAAGTGTATCCATTGAGGAAAAAAAGGTCATTTTCCATGATAACATGGTGGTTGCATTCTCACATTGGTGTGTCTTAACCAAATCAAGTGGACATGCAATGAATATGGGAGTGAGGTGGTGAACAACTTCAACTACGGGAAGTTGATGAGCACCATGTGAGGTATACAGTGTGAACTATACCAACCATCATTGAATGCACGTTTAAGGTAAATTACATAGAGGACATCATGATTCATGGACATAAAGGCCATATTAAGGAAAAGAACTTATGGCATAAACACAATTTTGACTCTATATCAAGTGTTAAAACATAGTAATTAATTCACAATCACAAAATCTAGCCACTTAATTGTTCAATGTGTTATTCATTTATTCAATTTTTTGCATGGATCCTCTTCATGCCATATGAACCATTGAAATGAGGACACCATAAATTGAATAATTTAACTTCTTGATCCATGTAAATTAAAAGAGAGGGTGGGGTGTAACTTATATATGTTAGTTCATTTAAATCATAGTGGGCCTTGTATTCATTCTTATGTGATTTCCTCAACACATTTTTAAAATGTTTTCTTTAAAGACTAACGGTAGCATGTAATCAAATAACATTGGTAATAGACGGACATTGTCTAGGGGCTATGTGAAAGCAATCAGTCTAGTGTTTGTTTTCAAAATATAATCAAGTCAGTTAATACTGGTAATTAAATTGGGGACCAACCCTTCCACATAGTGAGAAATATTATTGAATCACAACCCACCCAATAGTGGGAAAACCATGGGTAGAACAACTTTCAAGGAGTTGTGGGAAAGAAGTGGCGAGGGATAATTGTCGAGGATTTTGTGTAGTAGAAAACAAAAGTCTCAAGTAGTAATAGTGTGCAAGTCTTGATGGCGCTACCTAAAGGGTGCTTAAATAAATAAAATGGGACTTCGAAGTGACACAATAAGATACGACGAGGAAGTGTAGTAATTGAAAAATGACATTAATATATCTATATTTGGACATCTAAGCATTAGGGTCAATTCTCAGATGGTGGATTTCAACTTATTGGATACTAGAGGGAAACATAGCTATGAGGGTCAGTGTTGAGGGATTCTTTGTGGCAATTAGAAAATACAAGAAAATAGGAAACAAACAAAATATTTGGAGGGCCTTCTTTTCTATATGTGGAAGGAATATACACATGTTATTAAAATGTGTGGTTCAATAACTTGAATACTTCAATAAAGCTTACTATCATGGATATTATTTCAACCCTCGTTGTAAGTTAAGTTTGAAGAGTTTTTAAGGGTGGGATATTTCTTGGGTAAATAACTCAAATATCCATAAACAACAAAAGATAAAATATTGACTAGCTACAACTTATTATATACATACTTGGATATAGAGACTACCCCCACCTTCCTAAGATACAAAAGAATAAAAAAAGAGTGAAACTTTCGAACAACAAAAATTTTCTTAGGAAAAAGGGAAAAGAAGCATTGGGAGAAAAGAGAGCACAAAAATACTCAAACAATAAGTTGTACTTTTCAATTGGAATTAAAAATGAAAACAATAGAGAAGGCCTAGGGAATGGTGTTTAAATAAGTGGTAAAATAAACAAAGAGGAAAAGTCAACAAACATATAATGCCAAGGGATTGATTTGGAAGAAGATATCAATCTAAATATGGGAGATAGTCATAAGAATATGGACCCAAATTAAATACTAACATAAAAAAGGGATGAGGAAGTAGGTGGATTTTAAAATGAATAAATCATATATGTGGTTTCTTTGAGCGAGGTAGTGCCACCTGTAGAGTAAAGGAGCTCAAATTTTAGGTAGCATGAGAAACGAAATGGGACTAGGGCTTTGAAACGTGTCACAAAAAATAAAAATGAAGGGTTGAGTCAAAGGGATAGTAAGTTGGCACAAAAATATGAACCAAAGAATTTAAATAAATGGGGAAAAATGAAACAGGATGAAAGAGAAAAATGATTTTTCCTAAGAATCAAATAAACTACTTGCAAAACACAAAAGGATAAAGCAATGTCGAGAAGGATAGGAACCAATAAATGAGCCATTCACCCTAGAAGGTAGATCATTAGTAAACATAGGCCAACTCTAGATGATAGATGTCATGTTCTTTACAATTGGAATCCAAAACATCATCCTTGAATGAAGCTTTTATGATGGCATTAAAGGGTTTTAACTTCTCCAAAAAGAATAAAAAATATTAAATTGACATATGCTTTCTTCAAGTAATAAAAATCTACAATAAAGTAATTGACAGGTTGGCTAATTGAAAAGGATTACATCAAGGCATCAAAGAGAAATCAACCTTTTGGAATCCAAAATCAAATATGTCAAAATAGAGAGGATGAATAAGCATTAGAATATAATGAAAATCTCAAGATATACTTTTAGATTTAAAAATATAATAAATGGGGAAATCTTCAAAACATGCATGAAACTCCAAATAATAATTTATTTTCGTATAGGTAGATAAATACGTTCACAATATTCACTAAATTAAATGCCCCCTTCCAGAAAAAACATTTGATTAAGTTATAATATCTATATTAATAGGTTGATATTTCCATAAATTCTAATTTAACCATATGTTCAAAAAAAAATGTGGAAGAAAAAACATTTGATTAAGTTATAATATCTATATTAATAGGTTGATATTTCCATAAATTCTAATTTAACCATATGTTCAAAAAAAAATGTGGAAGAAAAAACATTTGATTAAGTTATAATATCTATATTAATAGGTTGATATTTCCATAAATTCTAATTTAACCATATGTTCAAAAAAAAATGTGGAAATTGAAAAAGTGAAATCTTGTAATTGGAAAATTGGGAAGGACAAAACTAATTTCTTTTATTGAAAATCCAACAATAATAAATCAATATCTTCATATGTTTAAATCCAAGTATTACTTATGATGATACAAAGGTTCAATGTTTGAAGAAGAATAAAGTATTTATTATAGTGCGCCAATGCCTTTATGATAACAAGACCGTAACCTAAAACACTTTGACCAGTGTTTCGCATCTCTACATAGAATAAAAGAGTGTGCATAATATTGAAGTCATTAGGATGTTAACATGAATGCGATTGAAACAACAATGCATGGTGAATCCACATGACACGGGAGACAAAAGATCCAATGAGAATTATTCTAAAGGCTCCATTGGAAACTAAAGGAATAAGAACCAATTTAAAGACTTTTCAAAGAAGCTAAAGCAGTAGATGGGATGTGAAGAGATGCAAGGGAGATGAAGAGTTGAGAAAAACTAGGAAAGAACTAGCAAAGGAATTAATAGGGGCATTGTCATTTAAATTGAGTTAATGAGTTCAAGAATGTCGAGAAATATGTTTAGTCATAGAGTGTTTTTATGAGACCATAGTAGAGAGTTTAAGTAAAAATGAAAATTTGTATATGCGTCTTTTTTTTCTTCTAAAAAGGGCGTAAATTTTATTTCATCCAAAGAAAAAAAATTACATTCTGTAGAAATACATGTCTCTATGTATCTTCCAGTCAACAAGCTCAAAATGGTCTCCAAAAATAGAAGAATCTTTGTTCTAAAATGGTCTTGACAACAAAGCATTGTATGAAAATAAAAACGATACTAATTGTCAATTAAACAATTGTTTTCCCCCACAATTGGTGTCATAGATATATGTAGAATAAAATAGGCATTGACTAGTCCTTGCCAATGTTTTCCAAAAAACTAGAATATGGGAGTATCATATGCTTCTTGAATAGACGAATATAAGACGCTAGAACAAAAAATAATGTACTTGTATTGTTTTTTTAGAAAAGGACGTGTTGACTTTAGTGAACCAACCTATAATGAACCAAATTTTCAATTCTATGTTGGATTTGGGACTAGAGGAAACTAAGCAAAAGGTCGATGGTAATATTCAAACATGTTGAAATGAGAGAGTATCAAAAGTGTCCATGATTACAAAAACTTCTTCAAGAAGAGGGAGAAGTAAGATATTATGAAATTTTTTAGTCTTTTTTGTCTAGTTTATAACACTATGAGAATCACCAAATATTGGAAGTTGTTTTACATTCTTTTCTTTTGAAAAAAGGAGCAATAGTTTTAAAGAAATAATTTCCACATAATTATTTGTGTCAACACCCAACCCATTTTTAATTTGTAAGTGTGTGTAACATATAGGTTGAGGACAACACCACCCATAGGACTGTGAATTATTTTGAGACGTTCCATCAAAATATGCCCATCGCATTGTTTGGTCTACATGTTCCTAAATTTAGAAGCGAATAGCTCTAGCACCTTTTTCTTCAAGGAAAAAAGACAACATGTTGAGGCTTTGAGCAGTAATAATATCAGCCAGTGTTATTTGTTCTAGAAAAATAATAGAATTCCTAGCGAGCAAAACCCCCCCAACAAGCCAATAAAGGTAGAGATTTTATGTTATTGTTTGCAGGATTCTGATCCCATATCCTTCAGGATTCTTCAATATGAGCCCCATCCCACATGTATTTTTTTTAATTTCCCTAAGCAATTCAACCAAATTTGTTTTGTAAATCTGCATTTTATAAAAAGTTGTGGCATAGATTCATTGTCATTCTTGCATAGGGAGAACCAACTAGGTCCCTCCTTTTGTCTTTTTTTAATTATATCCTAGGTGGGTACTTTGTTTTTTATCATGCACCACATGAAGATGCAATATTTTAATGGGAATTTTAATTCCCATACACCTTTCCACCACCATTGAGTCTCTACCCTTTGTAAGTGAATACTTAGTTGGTTGTATCCCGACTTTGGTGTGTACTTACCATGTGGTGCATTTACCCATATTAGTTCATCATTCACATCTATAATGCGATTGTGTGTGTTCCAGAGGTATACAAGGTAGTTATTCCATGCATTAGTGTGGTGAGGCCCCAAATACAAACTATTTATATCCATCCAACCATGCTCCCTTAAAGAGGTGGAAACTGGGTCCAATATTTGATTGAGGAAGCATATCCCCTAAGCATGGAGATATTGTATCAAGTTTTGTGGGAGCAGATTATTAACCCCACTTTTCGTCCAAGGATCTGGTCCAATCCAAACCTTTGATCCATTACCAATATTCCATGCTATCCCTTCTTCGACCACATGAAAGGAATTTAGAACCACCTCATAATAGATATATTGTCTTTCTTTTTATTAGGGATCCTTATCCAATCTTCAATTGAATATGGAGAAATGTATTTATGAAATACCATTGTTGTCTAGAGGCTTTCTGAAGAGATTGGTCGACATCCAAGTTTTGCATCTAGATCCTTTGAGAATAAAAAGATATTCTTCAACCCCCATCCACCTAAAAATTTTGGTACATCAAGATCCTTCCAGTTTATCCACGGCATAACATACTTTTCTTGGTTGCTTTCCCAAAGAAACCTGAAGCATATTTTCCTAGTCCTTTCAAGAATTCCCTTTGGTATCTAGGAAAGAGACATCTATTACACTTGGATAGCTTCCAGGACATATTTTACCAATATTAGCCTACTCACCTTGGAGAGACATTTGAAGCTCCAAATTCTTAGTCTCTTTTCCAGTTTTCATATGGGCCGCGTCCAATCTAGTTTCTTATAATCATTTGGTTTGAAATAGAATACTAGGTATGTTAGCACCTCATCAAACTTTTTTACTTCAAAAGGAAACAATAAATTGTAATAGTTCAATACTTCCACCTTTAAAACTTTAACTAAAAGAGAGGACTTTCAATAATTTATAACCATAACTATTGCTCTTCCAAAAATCTCCTAGATTTCTAGCAATTTTTGTCAATCCCCACGAAGACCGTTGCAAAATATCAAGATATTATATACAAATATCATACGCGTAATCCTAAGCATAGGTGTGATAAAATTTCCTTGAAATTATCCCCTACTATTCTGGCCACTTCCATTGCCCTTCTAAGGCCTTATTCCATAAGGAGAAAAAGGAGAGGGGATAACAGATGTCCTTATCTTAAGCCTCTTTGTGCATGAAAAAAATGGGATGCTTCCCCATTTATAAGTACTACAAATGATATCATTTGTACACATCACATAATCCAATTAATGAAGGGAACTTCAAATCCAATGTGATTTAGCATAAGTATGAGATAAGACCAACTCACCCTATGATAAGCCTTTGATAAGCCAATATTTAGGATGAATGCTTTTATTTTCTTATATTTGATGTTGTGCATTCCTTCTTGGGCCACACCAAAGGATTCATAAATTTGATGACCTTCAACGAAGCCAACTTAGTTCTTTGGAAACCGATGCAGAAAATATCTTCTTCAGTCTTTTAGTAATCACTTCCACCACCACCTTGTATATGAAATTACCTAATGATATGGGGCGAAAATTCTCCATAGTGAGAGGATTGTCTCTCTTTGGGATGAGCAAAATGAATGTTGTATTTAAGGGAGAATGCATGAAACCATCCTTATGATATTCTTCAATAAACTTCAAGTTGTCTGTCCCTAGAATCTCATAGAGGCCTATAAATAATTATACAGACCATCCATCTTGTCTCAGGATTTTATATTATTTTATTATACAAAACCAGAATACGGTCCATAAATGGGGTAAAGTCCAGTTAATTTTTCATATGACATTTCCAGGATAACTAGAACATTCATGACTTGATTTGGTGACAACACGAGGGAATATACTAGGCTACATTGGGAATACTTAACATCAATGGTGATTTCCCTCACACCTGTTAATGATATTCCTCAAATACTAGTAATCAAATGGTTTCTACCATGTTTGATGCCTAAACATCTATTCACATGGATAGAATCATATCATTCGGGTTTAGGATGAAGACCCTAGATTTCATTTAGGCATGAACTTGTATTATGTACCTTCCTTAGGTTGTGATTGAGTATTTTTTGTATGTACCATTGCATAGATCCACAATGTATGTCCGGTGGTTATACTCAAATTGAGGTCATTATGACATAGATCTATGATGTATGTCTGGTAGCTATGTCCATATTTAAGTCTTTTGGCATGGATCTACAAGGTATTTTGGTAGCCATGCCCTGTATTATTTGACATGGATCCATAATGTATTGGCCAGTATCCATGCTATGAGTCATTTGGATATCTCTCTCAAAGATGATAAATTATTGTACTGTGATTCCTTTTTTGTTGTTGGTAGGCTTCTGATCGATGGTTCCTTTCCTTAACACTTATCTAATATTAAATTACTTACACTATCACTCCTTTCTAGACTCATATTTTGGGGGAATATACATTATACCTAATTTTCATCATCTCTATTATGATGGAAAATGTAGCTTCACACTTTCCATAACCCCTAAAGAATATGCAAAAACCTGCTAGGAAGAAGAGAGTCATGAGGGAATTTTCCTTTAAAAACCCTAGTTTGAAAGGTTGTCATAGCTTTCATTCTAACAACTTGTGACAATCTTGTCACAGTTTTCATCACTGTAGGTTGGGACATTGTCTCATGTTTCTTTAATGTAGGGTGCAACATGGTCTATACGAAGGGAAGAAAAGAAGTTTTGAGAAGTTTCTAGAAATAATCCCTCATGGATCCCTATCCCATCCGCTTTGGGTGGATCTTACTCAAATATGGGCTCTTTGGGATCCCATCCTATCTCAATACCCTCATATTTTCATATTCCTCTTATCCATTGGGGTCTATAACTGTAAACCATTCCCCATGGAGCAAGGGGTTGGAAATTTATATCCAAATATTGAAGGATTTTTTGTTGGTTCTAGAGTTTTATGTTGAAACTTCGGTAGTCACATTTTTGGAGCAAGGAAAAGGACCATTGGTAGGAATATTTCAATGGAAATGCACTTGGTTATAACTCTTTCTCTTCATTTTTTAATAATACAACAACACATTTCTTTCCCACAATTATGTGTCATTAATATTGTTGTTTACATAAGTTCTTGTAAATTACAATTATCTCTTTCTCTCTTTCTTTTCAACTCTTTATTGTTGGTGTTCTACTTGGATCTTGAGTGGAATAGTGGAGCTAAAATTTGAAGCGAGTCTGATCTTCAGATCACACAGGTCAGATTACTCTTCCAATTGCATCTTTTACTATAAAGAACCTAGGGAAAATTTTGTATTTTCTTTGTTTTATTCTAGTTCAGGTTGTCTAAACTAGGGAGGACAATTTGCGTCCACACATACAATATTATCTATTAACATATACACATACAATATTATCTATTAACATATACACATACAATCCTACTAAAGGTATCTTGATAAGTATACACAATTATCCTTGGTTAGATTATAACTCCAACATAAGCAATTTCTTATGCGTATACCATTTCCCTTGATAATTGTGTACATAATGTACATCGTATTGTGGATCCTTTCATATGATAAAGACTATGTATTTTTCATGCGATGTAGATATTTCATAGTTTCATCATTCATTGTTCTAAATCTCACTCATTTCTTATATCTTAAGGACAATATCTTGTAAAAAGAACTATCAAGTATAGGACCCTCTCCATTGTAACATACACACAACTTGCATTTCTACAAATAAGACTATTATAAGATAACCGATGTTTAATGATCACCATGTCAACACATGGGCTAGGAAGGATCAAACTATTGCAAGGGTCCATATTAGTGTCCATATATACCTTTCCCCTCAGGTTTTCTTTTCACACAAATCTATGTTGTTAATTTGAAACACATTATCATTTACACCTACAACATACTTACCAACTGCAGTCTCTAACCCATCCCTTATGCATCTCAAATGCTTTCACACTTTATGCTGAGAAGTTTGATCAACTATGTTAATACATTTCGTCATGCACAATACTATCCATGTAGTTCATCCCCTATAAAGGACATGTGAACAGCAATCCATGACACACTATAATAAACCCTACTACCAATAAAACTTATTGTTTAATGTAATACACATCCTCACAAGGACACCCCTTATTTAGAAAATGATTCCTACTAGAGAAATCAGCCCCTCTCATGGGCATACGCTACATGTTTCATTCTCAATCAACTATTGTCAATTAATGTAATGATCATAAGTTGCTTGATGTGATGGATATTTTTATAAGTACACAATAGTTGCATGACACAAGTGTGGTTAAATTGTGATTCAACACCACTCTTATTCACAACTTCACTCAACAATAAAACATGGATTGGCTCAACCTTCATGTTTGGACAACACAAATTTTTCTACATACCATATCTCATACCATGATAAGATATTGTCATGAAATTCCACTTAAGTACAAGATTAAAAAAATGAGCTTCCCAAGGTAGCGTCCTCTCATTGTTACCTTATGAAAATAGTACACACACAAGAACATGAAACTAAACATGCAATCACTACAATGTTTTATGCAACAAATTATTAAAAGAGCATATAATAAGAAAGAGAAAGTAATCCAACACCTTAAGAATGAAGAAAAGAGATGTATAAGATAACATATTCAAGGGGAAAACCTCCTTATACAATGTAGCAAATGCACAAGACAAGATGAGATGATCCTAAAGCTAGGTCTCCTTGGTATACATATAAGAGACAAATGGTACAATTACAATTATGGACAACCATACAATTACAATTAAGGTCCTATTCAACCAATAAAGGTAATCTAGATATAACCTTATAAATGTAATGCTAGGGATTAACATGCCCTTCGCCTTCAAAAAAGTGTTGTCCTCAACACCTGATTAATTCTTGATGTTTCTGCTTGAAGAAATCATCTTCCCATTTCGCCTCTTCTATTGGAAAGTTCTTCCACTTGATGAGCTACTCAATAATTGTTCGATTTTGCAGTTTATTGGTCCTTATGTCAATTATTATTTCAATTTATAGTACCAATTTTGGTCTTCATTAATATCTGCTAAAATAGTAAAGACTAGGATCTTGTGACCAATTACCTTTTTTAAGCAAGACACGTGAAATATTGGATGTACATGTGAATATAGATACAACTCCAATTTGTAAGCCATACTTCCAATACTTTGGAACACCTTATTGTTGTATTTATCTTATATACTATAGGAGGGTTGAATTGGTATATAACGCGTATGTCAAATTATTTCACTTTAACAAAATTTTACCACTTAAAACTTTTTTGTTGAAACAATAACAAACACAGTTGTGCACAAAATTATGAAATATGTGTGTGTGTGTGTGTGAAAATAATTTTTACATCAGCGGGAGAGAAAAATATCCAATTAATCTAGGAGGATCCAATAATGTTCAAAAATCAAATTTGATTTGCTAAAAGGGACAAGAAAATTGTGTAGATCTCGTTGACTCGATTCCAACGACGCGAATGACGTGTCAAACGAAGTTTGGATGACAAAGATATTACAATATAAAGTTTGTAAGAAACAAGAAAAGAAAGGTTGTTGATTGGGCTGCCACGTGGCAGTCCATTCAACAAGCTAATGTGGCAGGTGGTACCCATAGCAGATGATGTTTCCTACATGGTGCCAAGTTGGCATTTGATTTGGTAATGACTAAACAGTATGGACTAGTGATATTTTGACACATGGAAGTCATGCATGGCCTGGACCAATCGTTTCTTGACACTTGGAAGTTGCAGGTCATTTGGAGGTGATATGGCGATGAAGTGGACGATTCATACTCTTCCACATGGAATTTTCGGTTAGAAGATGTTTGAACATTTCATTAAAAAAAAACTTACATAGGAAACTAGTTTTGAACCCACGACCTCATGTACACCAACCACAATACTTTTCCAATGCGCTGTATCAATGAAGTTTGTTATAATGCTGGTGAAAACTATTTTTATTACTAGATATTGGTTAAAAATGATGGAAAAAGTGTCATGGCTAACCCATGGTTTCACGGGTTCCACGCTATAGTTCAATGCATGCAGTTAGAAAATCTTTTGGTTAGAATGTTAACTGTAATTAGAGGTAGTTCTCCCCATACATCACCATATGTACTAGAAATTTCCCCAAAAAGGTGCAATAATACGTTGATAAGTTGTTGTTGGGGGGTGAAATGACTAAAAAGAGGAAACTAAAATCGACTCGGTGTTTTTGGAAGAAGAGGCATTTTACAATTACAATCCATTATGCCACTTCAAGTAATTAACTGACCCATGATCCAAATGATATGAAGACATATATGAAACATAATTAATTTCATAATGTAGTAATAAAATTAGTAGATAACATGTAAACTATGGTCAACATGAGTACAAAAACATTCCTTAATCTTTGCATACAAGTTTCACAATTTCATGAACATGGATTTACCTAAATTATATGGTTATATAATGAAACAAAAACACCCAAATGTAGAGAAGAGAAAAATTATAAGCTACAACGAACATGGAGTCTTGTTGTTAATTTACTGAAGCAATTATACAACATAGTTTCAGAAATATTTTTTGGGACAATAAAGGAATTTTGGGTCAATTTGTTTGGAGATCTGCGCTCTTAAGCGAAACTGAAAAATGAAAAGTGGTATGAAAACATACTCTGGTCATAATATCTAAGTAAAAGAATACTTCCCAACTTTTACTTACTTCTTATGGGCTTTTATGTTGGTGAACTAAATGATTGGTTAACAAAAATAGGAGACCAAGATTTCAACTAAAATTTGTTCTCGCATACAGAGACCTAGATTTGATTTTACAAGCGACAAAACATAATTAATTTCAAAGTGAAAACCACATATAGGTTATAATTTATGATAGTTGCAAAAATCATCTTTGGAGGAAATAATGCAACAGAGGTTGTTTTATCTATAGTATATTCTAATTTCTCTATTTTTGTGTGTTTTACCTAGGCATTTTAATTCCACCCAACACTAAAGACTTCCCAGAACCATCTCCTATCGTGTAACATAGTTATAAGTTGATTCATCAATATCTAAAATCTACAGGGTACTCAAAACCAAGAGGATGTCCAATCCAAGTCAATTATCATATCTCACATTAACCATACATGCCAGAAATGGATCAACAAAACACCATAGGATGACCATGAGAATATTAATTGCATAAGAATGGGATACTTACATATGTGTGTTTAATCAATTAAAGAAGAAAACTCTATAGGGTTTTAGTTACATTTAATTAAGCTAATGGTTTTCATTAAAAGATCAGATTACAACATTGATGAGTAAATTTTCAACTAAAACCGATTATAAAGGATAGAAACAATATACCTCTTGAGTAAATTCCTTCATATATACCTTAACTAAATATAAAGGATAGAAACAATATAGATCTTGAGTAAATTCCTTCATATATACCTTAGCAAGTATAGAAACAATATTTATAAGTGTTGAATGTGTCTTCTTTAGGAAGATTGGACAATTTACAACATCACACATTCCATAGCATTCATTTAGAAGCATCCATAGTCACAAATTTGTGGAGGCTAAATTTGATATCACATGCACTTCTAGATGTGACAAGTTAAGATTTAAGGCGGAATATTAAAATGAAATGTAGAGTTTTTCTCAATAAAAACATTAATAATCTCTACACAACTAGTTAATAAACATATCTATGCATTTACTACATAGAAAACACAATTTCAAAGAATAAAATGCACATCAATACTACTAAGAATACGATAACTCATTTCTAAAACATGACTTGCATTACTTAAAGCTAGATGCACATCAATACTACTAAGATTATGATAACTCTTTGCTAAAACTTGACTTCCATTACTTCAATTCTTTAACTAAATATGACTATAAAGATTTCAACAACATATAAAACATAGACTTGCATCAATAGTATGCATAGTAAAAACTAGAAGGGCTTATGGAACCCATCGAAGAATTTGAAGGGAATGAAGACGATGTTAAACAATGTCATTTCAATTATCAATTTTTATATGAATATTTCTATGAGAGAAGAAATCAAAATATTCAACATTAAGCCAAAGCCTACATGAGTATCTATAAATTACATTTTAAAAAAAAGCTCAAAGAATGAACATAAAAGTGAAAACCCATGGGCTCCAACCAATATAAAATTATGAGTTTCCCAATACTGAAAGAAGCCGAATTACCATTAGACATAACAATACAAGAACAATGCTATATTATTATTATGATGGAGCAGAGTATCCTTATGTTATTGACATCAAAATAACATTATCATAGTATTAATATGATGCATCAGAGTATTGATATGCTATGTTATTCACATCAACACAACAATTTAATTGTATCAATATGCCATTGACATAAGAATGCCAAATTTCACGTACAAAAAATATCGATCCAATAAGAACCTGTATTTAGCCATTTTGTAGAAAGCAAAATTCCTACAATGACCTGCAAATCATGCAATGCTTTAAACTTCAACTTGGTATAAAATTGTATCTAATTGCTTAAATATTCAATCTTGACATCAAATTCATAGACATGTAAGGATACTGTCAAATACCTTTTTGTTGATGGATATTAGCTGATGTCTTGGTTTGTGTATTCTTTAAAGTCTCATCTCATGTGCCAACGATCAACCTAACATGCCATAGATGAAGATGATGATGTGTCATGGACTTTGTAAGAGAAACGACCTTAATTACTTGATATAAATTACAAATTAATAAATTGAAATATTACGCAACAACAACCCGAGGATATTAAATAAAAGAACATCTCAGAAACCCTGTGTAACACCTAGGAAACATTCAATACAACTGTGAAACAAATAGAAAGTGTTGTGTTGGTGGGTCATAAGTCATTGAATTGGTCTCCAGTTCATCATAACATATACCCAAAAGAAAAAAAAAGGTGAGATGACATTTTAACATTCAATCCACATTGGAAACTATGAGGGTCTGAATGAGAGAGACAAAATAACCATGAGGACTTGAATGGGACCAACAATATAATTGATATTTTATGGAAAATGTTACACAATTTTAGAGCAATGATAAATGATAGTATGACTTACATAAAAACATGATTAGACAACCAAACACTATCTTAAAATTGGCCATTGGAATAAACAATTACCTTAATACTTCACATGAGCACATTATTATTAATTTTTGAGTGATAAGGCCATCATTATTAATTTATGATAATGGAAATAATAAGAAACTATAATCTTGAGTAGAGAGGAGACCTTCCAGTGTTTTATTTGATTGATGCAATGTTACATCCATAAGTATTAAAGAGAATTCATTATGGATAAACTCCAACAAAAAGAATATTGTATGCAAATTGAGTGGAAGCATGAGCCAAAATAATTTGCATTGGGATCCAATGTGAATGGTACACTTTAAAAGAAGGTCATCCAATGTGAAAAAAATGAGATTCCCATGCCAATATGTCAATTTCGTCTACGCCAATCCACCCATCATCAGATAAGCATTATATATCAAATTAGATTAAAATTATGAAGAGAAGATAATATCAAAATAATATTATAAAGAGGGATGTGGTAAAACTAAATCCTTAGTCAAGGAGTAAATCCAAATTAAATAAGAAGTAAATATAAAGTAATCCATTATTCTTATTTAATTTTAGCTTCAAATCTAAGCATAGGCATAAGAATAGACCATCATAGACCCATGTAAACTTGTGATCCATTTAAACTCTTGATCTATCAACCTAAATCATAAGTATAGACCATCATAGACCCATTTAAACCCATGATCCATTTAAAATCTTAACCTATCAACCTAGGTTCAAACCTGTGTGGGTTTAAAAGATGTGGGATTAACATGCATTTATATTAGATTTTATTTTATATTCATATTTGTTATTTTTTTATGTCCATTTGCTTTCAATGGATTTTTTTTATTATTTTTTGTGTCCATTTGTATTTTAATAGATATTGGATGTAATTTTTTTCTAAATGTGGTTTAAGATAGCTATACATATTACACTTCTCATCCATAGTGAACTGTATAATGTAATAAGAGACACACAAATATCTAGTGCAAATAATTCAAATAAAATAAAGTTCTCAACCGATTAGTATAGATACATCAAGTTCTCATCTTATTAGTATATAATCTAGATCCATCTTATCCCATGGCTTAGCAAATATTGAAGAAATTTGGGTGTTTGAAATAGTTTTAAGGGTCAAACATGGGCATAGTTCTTCCATGGTACAACCAAGAACTTAAAAAACCTTTAAAGTGCCTAAAACCATGCCCTCCCTCAAATGTTCCTATTTTGGATTCTCAGCAAAATGGAATTTTCTGGATTGTATAATGCAATCATATGTGTACAAATATCTAGTGCAAATAGTTCAACTAAAATAAAGTTTTCATCTAATTAGTATATATCCATCAAGTTCTCATCTAATTAGTATAGATCAATCATAACCCATGGCCCAACAAATATTGCAGAAATTTGGGTGACTGACATAGTTCTATGGGTCAAACATGATCATATCTCTTCGATGCCCCAACCAAGAACCTCGAAAATATGTAAACTTCTTGAAACCATGGAATTCCTCAAATTTTCTAATTTTGAATTCTAAGCATAACACGACTTTTTGGACTGTATAATGTAGTGGACTGTACAATGCAATTAGAGGCATAAAATATCTAGTGCAAATAGTTCAATTAAATGAAGTTATCATCCAATTAGTCTAGATCCATCTTAGCCAATGTCCTAGGAAATATTGTAGAAATTTGGGCGCCTGACATAGTTATATGGAGCAAACAGGGGCATAGTTCTTCCATGCCCCAACCAAGAACCTCAAAAATATTTAAACTGCTTGAAACCATTCCCTTCCTCAAATTTTCCTATTTTGGATTTTGAGCAGAATGGGATTTTCTCGTCCATTTTGGATAATGAATATACTACTCAAGGTTGGCATCAAATCTACCATAAACCTATGCTAGTAAGAAACTTAATGTTTTTTTTTCATTTTTATATTTGGAACTTTCATCAGTACTAAGAGTTCACTTGGCTCACAAAGATCAATCATTTAAGTTGCAATTTCCTAATCATATATACCAGAGGTCCTTATCATAAAATCATTTTCAAGATGCACAGATTTTATACCTATGCCACTTAGTATAGAAAAATTTGCACGCCTATCTTACATAGAAAAACTTTCACTCCTAGGAAAACAAGAAATTGTGGTAGTACTATGAAATAGTTAGTGCATGCAATGGGAGATTAAACTTGAAAATTGAGAACCATTTTATTTCATGGGAGAGGGTATCTTTCTTCCAATATTAAATTTTCCTAGATGGTCCTCCTTTTCTGGGAAGATCATCGTCTAAACCCAACCCAACTTCTATTAAGTAAACTTTATACCACAAGATGGATTAAAGTAGTCTAACAGACCATGGGTTTTTTATATACATTTATATGCGTGTTATGTTAATGACTACTAATTTCATGTAGGCAATGAAGAAAGGAGAAAAAACAATTGGTTTAAACGATTCTCAAGCCATTCAATTTCCAAAAGAAGAAAAAAGTGCTACAGGAAAACCCCTCATGCAAAAAGGAGGATTAGTTTCCACAACCCAAGTAGAAATAAAACTTAATCCTCAAGTAAATGATGTTTGGAAGACCACTCTTTCAAACGTTTTGTTGGTATATTATATTATACCCTTTTCCATACAACTTCGTATCAATGGCTCCATGAGAGAACCATGCAGAATATTCCTTTTATCTATGTATTGGGTTGAGTCACATTTAGTTTTTTTGCATATATTTTGATTTTTTTTATGTAACTCTGTGTCTGTGCAAGCTACATCTGTAATTTATATTCAATTATGGATACCTATACATATAGTATTCATCCATGGTAAGATGAATGAGATTCCCATTACAAAAAATAATGACTAGAAATGAAATGCAATGCACTTTAGGTTCAATTATGAATACCTATACATTAGAGTATTCAACCCCTAGTAAGATAATCTTAGTAACAAAGGCATCCAATATGACAAAAATAATAAAACCATGACTAGAAATGCTCAGTGTAAAATTGTGATTCCCAACAAAAGTTAATTTTTTCAATGGAACACAATTCACTTTAAATTCAATTGTGAAAATCAATACATTAGTATTCATCTCTCGATAGATGGTCTTAGTATAAAAATACACGTTCAATAAGATATTGAAGGTATCAATTTTCTCACAATAGTTATGTACAATCATTTAATATTACATTATACTTCCAGAGATAAAGGAGGCCCATAATGCAGTAAGTGCATCAAGATTTGGGTAAAGAAGGAAATAGACAAATATAAGGATACAAGACTTGAACTTTGAAACTCCTTGGTGATGAAATATGGGAAAACCAGTATCTATTAACATCTCCCTAATGTTCCAAAAAGTTCAAATATTTTTAGTAATTAAGGGAAGGGAAGCTAAAACTCTGTTCCACATGTAGAACTTCTCAATTGGATCAGTAAAGATAGAGTGGGATCAACTTATGGAGAACATACATTACATATAGGATGGCTCATGCGGACTTAATAAAAATTTCCACATTGAAAGTGAGAATAGAGGAAGAAGAGTATTAAGGTGGAACTATATTTTAATATAGAGATATTATAATGTACCAACATAGCCTACAACATCACGAATAAAACACCAATGACCCCAAAGGAAGGACACTAAAACCAATGGGTGAAGTTGGTACCAAAGTGAGAGGAGGATTCTATCACAAAATATTAAGATCTGTCCAGGCCTATGATATCAATGTGAAGAGGCTAAATTTGAGGTCACATGAACAACGAGGAAGATAACACCCATGAGTGAAGTTGTTGCAAGGTTGATAAAGCATCCATATATTGTCCTTCATCATCATAATAGTTGTGGATAGTACCAAAATGCCATGGGGTTTCCCAATAAGCACAAAGAGTCAATCCCCACCCATAGCAATATAAAAAATTGAGCCTACATTAAATTTCCTAATCCTTGAGGTCAAAACCCAATGGGGGCCAATGGACTATTTGGTTAGTGCTCCTCATATATATAAACCCCAAGTTCTCATACTGGTTCACCACACACACAATGTTACAGGCCTCTATGGAAAATGTATACAAAACCACCTTAACTTCCTCGACAATTTGTTGAACCTTCGAATATGTCCATGACCATACAACTTTCCTTGCTTGAAAATACAAAAGGCCTATGGAGTTGTCATCACAGAGCGGATAGAGAATGGTGGGGAGCAGTAGGTTGTTTTTCGATAGACATTGCAGCTTACTGACATCCCCCAACAGTGAGTGGTAGAAGAAGTCACAATTTAATTCCCTCAACATGCAAGAAAACAACCTCAACATGCAAGAAAGTATTGAACTGTATCAAAATTTCATGAACACGACAGACATGTGGTGACAATGAACATAGAGATGTGTGGCGAACATGGATGGTCATTTTTTTGAAGAATATAGAGATGGAGGAGTTTTGGTCTCTGGTTTAATGAGTATATTTTGATGTATCATGTCCGATTGATACTTTGTGTGATGAAAATTTGCTTTTTATATGTAGTTTTGGGGTTTTTAGATTTTGTTTGGGTATCTAACCCTATGTGTTTTTGGATCTTGGTCCCAGGGAAGTTGTTATGTTTATGCTATTTTAGAGACTATGTATGGTGGAATGGTGGTTGATGTTATCCCACTATTGTTTTTTGAGGTTCTGGATGAGAAGATTATGATCTAGTTTCATCTTTGTTTGAAGATGTAATACTTGATGTTACTTTGATTCCATGAAATAACAAGTGCTTTTTTTTGTGTGAAAAAAAAAACGAAGAGCCATTTTGGATATTTGAATAGAAACACTCTTAACAATTGGATTAATAATGATGAATATTGTGAAAAGTTGAGAAAATACTTGGATATTTTTATAGAGATTATATTTTTAATTTGATATGTTTTGTATTTGTTTAAGTTAAATTTATGGAATTTCATAATTTAATTTTCGCTTAATTTGAATTTTTATGACTTAAATTTAACCTTTTATTAAACAATGGATTTAACATTTTGATTATGTAATTTGCAATTTGAATAATTCCAACTAAATTTTAAGCAAAAATATATTTAAAAAAATCCAAAACATAAAAATTTTGGACTGCTCCTTTGATAATTACCACCAAAATTTCAAGATTTTATGGGCTATTCAAGTTTTCGATTCTACCATCTACTAAATTGTTACATTAACTTATGTGATTGTTACAACCGTCATTGGCAAACTTGTATTATTTATTTAGTTTAGAAATGCAATGCTTCTTATTTTGATTATAATATTGAAATGTTTTACCATGTGGAAAATGATAAGAAAATTGTTTGATTTGTTTTAACAAATTGTCTGAGAGCTTGCTTGTGTGTCAAAATACAATGAATTATTTATATATTTACGGAGCATGGCTTTCTTGAAAGAGTATATCAATTTTATTGTCATGATATTCACAACAGTATTTCATATATATAGTGCCAACTTAATAATAAAAATGAG
>LPNX011078851.1:76693-147710 GCA_001517045.1 Pseudotsuga menziesii
TTTTGAACTTTATATGTTACTAAAAGAGTTAATAGTTTCACTCTTATAAACAAAATACAATTCTAGTTGTTTCATCTTATAAACAAAGTAACAAAGTTATATATAGTATGCACTTAAGCAACAAGTTGTAACCAACTTTTGGTTGAGTTGAAAATTGAGTTCTTTATTATGGTTATGGTATAATATGGTTGTAACCATATGCCAATGAATATAGCGCAAGATTGGGTTTTTTTTGGATGGTAATACAACAATTTTTTATGTTAGCCAACGAATGGTAGGCTAGTGGCAGTAATGACACGTGAAACCGCTAAGCCTTGTTTCACGTAGCAACAATTTTTTTAATGCTTAGTTAAAGATGAAAAACCATCATGCCATTTATAAGAGTGGTTGTAATTAAGGGGATAATTATGGGTTCACATGTTTCCTGTCTAAGGAGGGAACTTAAGCTATAAAATCATCCTTTTTCATTGTTGAGGATCATTCATTTTGGTTAAAGAAATCCATTGGAAAGCATTTTAGGAGCCAATTGAGAGCTAGTGTAGAACTAGTGAGAGCTCATTTGGGATTTTAGCTGGCAAGGGAACACCGTGGGAATTCCTTCAGTGTTTATAGCTCCAACATGTTTTGAGAGGCATGTTTTTGCATCCATTCCGTGGGAATTCCACACTTTTGAAAAGAAGAGCATTTGCTACTAGAAGGAATAGAGGTGGTTCAACAATTGAACAAAACCAGAGACATAACTAGGGAGGTCCTGGTCAAATCTGTTATCAATGTCTTTGAGTTTTGGCATTGATGTTTTATTTCTCTCATGATCTTTTTGTTTCATTCATTTTTCTGAAGTTGTTTATGAGCTTAAGAGTTAATTAAAGAACACCACATAACATTGTAAGTTTAAGGCACTATCAATAAAATATCTTGGAAATTGAGAATTATTCATTAACATTATAAATCGTTAAGAGATAATGATTGAATAATATTTTGAAGAACATCTTAGATTACCAATCATGAGAACCAACTCATTTCAATTGCCAACCTAATCCACAAGCATCAATCTGCTAATTACAGACACCAACTTGTAAAGACTGTGATATGTGGAAGCACCAATTCATGAACTTTAGGCACCAACCTGAATAGATGTTTTATCTCTTTATGCAAGCTATGACTTGTAGTAATCAGGCACTAACATGTTGAAGAATGTGGCCTCCAATGGTTTCTTTAGCTGCAATTGAATGGAAACACCAACTCCCAAATGTATTGACTAGCTTTGACTGGAAGGAAGCTCCAAATCCCTGATTGATTTACGAGCTACAACAAGAAGGAAGCTCCAAATCCCTTATTATTTTACAAACAACCACTAGAAGAAATGTCCAACTCCCTCTTCCTTTCCCCTTCTTCCGTGAGAATTTTTACATGCACAATTTGGAAGGAAGCTCCAACTCCCTATTCCTTTCCCCTTCCTGCCTCCCCAATAATAAATAATTGTGTTTCAAATAAATGAAATATGCACTTTACCTTATCTGTGATGTGTGACTCAATGAATTTCAACTAATGTATCTCTTTTGGTTCATGTATTGCCTTTGATTATCTCTATCAAAATGTAACGTCCCCAACCCTTCGACTGGAAAAGAGGCGCTACCGATGCTGCTATCTACTCAGGAAACTAGCCCCATGAACATACAATGATAAAAATTAAAATGCATTGAAGTAAAACATGCATAGATGCATAATTATTCATCATACAGTGGAAGCAACTACATTCCATTCAAGCATTTAGCATGTTCATCATTTTCATTAAACAACAAATACAATTTACAGATATGAAATAGACAAGAATACTTATCTTATGAAGAAACTCGTCTCGCAACCAGCTATGTCGCTACAACGTTCCACCCAACCATAGGCCAGTGTGCTCCTTAATCTCTCAGCAACACTACCACCCCCAAGCTGGGCATGATTCCTACAAGGAATAAGAAAACTAAGCAGGCTCACACTGTAATGTCCCCGACCATTTGACCAGTGAAGAGGACGCTACCAAACCAACCAACATCCGGGGAAATAGCCCCATGAACATGAACATGCATATAATGCTGAAATAAAAGCTTAAAACATAAACATGCTAAGATGCATAATCCTTCATATACATAGTGGAAGCAAACATACATTAATTCAATCATACCACATGTTCATCATATTCATTAATTAGTACATACAAATGCAGAGACAAAATAGTCAAGAGTACTTATCTTAAAAGGAATTCGTCCCACAACCAGCTACATCGCTGCAGCATTCCACCCAACCATAGGCCAGCGTGCTCATCAATCTCTCAGCAACACTGCCACCCCCGATTTGGGCATGATTCCCCAAGGTATAAGGGTCAAGAAGGCTTACACATAGCCAAGGTTACACAAAACAGCCAAGTCAACATAGTTGGATTTTATCAGGCCGTCAAGGAGCTAGGAAGGGATAAATGCTAAGCCGGTGGTCTCAATGGAGAGCTAAGGACACCTGCATCGGATCTAACCTAACTTCTATGACATCCACACACCCAACATTAGAAATCAGTTCTTTCTCTACTTCACAGTCCCTCATGCCCTGACTTCCCTTTCCAATGCTCTTCAAGGGTTGTGGAGAAGAAAGCCAGCAATCCAACTCTATCTGAGTGGCTCCTAAACACTAGATTTCTCAAGCATACCCAATCTCCAATCCTACTCTAAACAGTCCAAAGACCAACCACTGCACACCCACAGTAAAATAATTAGTCCATAGCTGGGATATGGGAAAAACAAACCCTAAGTCATTCTTGGCCCTATTGTGGCCAAAACAACTCACTGCCAACCTACAGTAGCTCAAGACATGAAAGAAAACACAACCATGAACAATGGAGGGAAAACCACAGCAAACCACCAAATCAGGGAAAGAAACATAGTCTTGACTCAATGATGAGGTGACGCAAACATTGCATAGTCCCAAAATGGGAGAGAAGTCTGATTCCCAATCTTGGACAGGGGAAAAACAGGTACGCAGACCACAAAAAATCATGCAAGTAATACACATACACACAGTCTAATAATACAAAAGGGAAATCGATCCTATTCATAGGCCAGGGAAAGAACATAGCCCATCTCACAGTGAAGAACCATGGATACCTCTCACAGTCCGACAGTAAAACAGGGTCAGACAACTCGATGTGTGTGAAAAAACAAGAGAACTCGTGGTAGGAGGAAAACCAGCACCGCCTTGCGTGAGAAAGAGAAAAATCTCCAAAACTATGAGTGGAAGAGTGGGAGTGTGGTGACTGTCCCCCTGCCCTCCACGTGAGGAAGAGCGAGCTTGCTGGTGGAGTGTACGTGGGGCAAATACTGGCCGTCTTGCCACCCACCACTCCCTAGCCATAACTGCTCCCAACTAATCGAACAATAGAATTTTAGTGGGTGGTCAACACATGGAAAAATCCCAATGGATCCCACGGGTTAGAAAATCCCCCCCCTTAACCTTAGGAATCATACCCTTTTCATTTAATGTTGCACCATCGTAGCTGGTTGTAGGTTTATTTTAATTAATGTGCATATTTACATGATGCCCAAAACTATAATGTGTTGGATAGCACGATATACCATCGACAACGATCCCTATTTCCAAAACATACACAACCAAATCGATGGTGGGGATTTTGCATTTAGCTCCACACCACGATTAATTACAAAATATACATCATGTATCTTTATTGCGAACAAGGTCAAAACTGGGGTGTTACAATCCCCTCCCCCTTGGAATAACATCGTCCTCGGTGTTCCAATACATAGGAATGCATATACCATTTGCACATTCAAATTTTCAAAATTTTGCAGATCTATCCCACGCTCAATTATTTACTTTGAAATTTTAGGACCAAGCCCCTCAGCTTCCACGAGCTTCTTCTGTTGGTTCTTAGCTTTCAACCCATCTCCAAGTTTAGGAACTTTGTGGCTGCTACCCTCTCTATGTTCCCTTGTTGGGCAGTCCCGGCATAAATTATGTCCTTCGCATTTTCAACATTTCGCTGGCCGCTTCACCTTTATCTGCTCAATTTCCTTTGAGTCTTCATGCCTGGACCGTTTCTTAACGGATCTCTTGGATGAATGTCCCATCATTGATCCACTTTCCTTGCCTTTACGAATTGCTCCCAGAAGGCTTTTTACCTCCTTTTGCAACCCAATAGAGTCTTGCAAAATCTAGTGGTTCATCTCATTCTACCTTTTCTATATCTTGAGCATCTCTCCAAGATTCTCTTGGGTCCTGGCAATCATCTGAAGGAGACTTCCAGCCAAGTCCAACAACTTTTGGTCTGCTGCCATGATCAATGTGCACCACTGGGTTTCACCTTTCTCACCTGTGAAATGCATCATGGAAATTCTGTTAGACCAAGCATAATATAGGCATTAATATCAGTCAATTAATTGCCCAATTGGCATGACAGTCCAAGTCTCATCAAGGAGACTTTCATATTTTTCATGCCTTCCCAACAGGCATATGAGCTCATTCAAGTCCATTCTTGGGCAGGGAATTAACCATTCCAGCATTCACAATTTACTTTAAGTAAATACACACATTCTATTTCCAGTCATACATGCATTCACCAATATTTTGTTTTCACAATGCATATATATATAATCAAAAGGCAAGAGAGAGTAGCAAGAGTTTTTCCCCTCTTTGTCTTGTTCCATCCTAGAACCCACACCACCGCTGTGGCTTTTCATGGTCTCAGTCTCTTTCACTTCACCGTGAATGATGGACCAATCCCTCTTGGTCATGACACTTAGTGTCTCCAATCTATTTTAGACCTCTCAACCATGGAGCCTCCCCACATGGTTGGTCTCGGCTGCTAGGACCTTCACAGTCTTACTAGCACCTTTTTCATTACTGCTCATTCTGAGCTCTTCCAGATAGTCACATGTCCAGATTCACCCCTAGGATTCTCTCATAGTCCTCGCTCCTAGCGATACCTATATCCAAACATTGATTGGATTCACATGTTTAGTTGATTCTCATCGGTTTTTATCTCTAAAACAAGAGTTTAAAACATCATAACCAAATCATATACACATGTGTATTCATAAGCAAGATATTGCAAAATAATCCAATACTTATCTGTATTGTGCGTTTCCTCGCTGGTCCACAGGATCCTACTTTGCTTTGCAAGCCTTGGGATCACCTATGGACTTGGATGTTAGGTCATCACGCAGGCTGCTTCACAACATCCTTTTATATATATATCAGGCATAGTCAAGCCAACCTTCAGTTGGGTTTATCAGACCGTCAACAAATCACTTGCACTTATATCAACAATACACTTATATCAACAATGCACTTATATCAACAACCAATGATCAGCCAAGCCAACATCGTTGGGTTTATCAGGCCATCAACAATAACACATGCACTTATATCAACAATAAATGACCTTTTCCAAGTTTCAATTCCAGCAGTGAGCTCTAATTCCACTACCGCATACAACACAAGAAACCACTCCCTTCTCTGTGCTCTTTAGTAGAAGGTAGGATGAGCCCAAGCCATTGTCCATTTAGTGTACAACACCAAACTACATTTATTTAGCCTGACAACACAAGAAATATAAGCAAACTCGTTAGTGTTATTGCTCTAAAACTGTAATCATATTTCACATCATTCACTATCAAGTATTAAGACACTAGGAGTGAGTCCACTCCCTAGGGTGTAATCAATATTGAAAACCCTTTCATGATCCGACATCAGTAAAGTGTGCACCCTTTTCCAGTGTGTGCCATGTAGGCCCTATTCATACTCAAGTAATCTTCCCTAATGGAAATGAAATCAAAACACGTTCTGCATATGGAATTTTAATCATTTGACATGCATATTCTTAGCTAGGGTCACAGAACACTTATCCATTTGCCAAGGCATTATTCCTTCGTTAAGGAGGAATGGGGGCTCCCTTCTCTAAGTTGGAAGTCCCTTGGTTTTCCATCCCAACTCCTCTTTTCATTTTCTATCCACACATGTCTTACCAACATAATTTATACCATCTCACTCATGTGGCTTACCAAACATGTAGTGCAGATGAGACATTTTCGAAATGTCCAATGGAGTTTCACTTGAAACCCATTTCCAAGATAAGGGAAACCTCCCCATGAAGTTTGGCTCCTACAGGCCATCACACATGATCTTCCTACAATGTGTAACAATGGCACATTCATCAAGTAGCCAAACTATCAATCATTATCTGATAATACAATCCAAATTTGATTGTTCCATAACCAAATAACAACATTAGTAATTTAATTCAATAGGAATTTGCAACTCTGTCTACTACAGAAATTGGTTTTCTTGGTAATGAGGTGATCCTCAATTGTGGGTCTCTTGTAAGCAGCACCACTATGCCCATTATAATTTCATTCTTACTAGCATAACATGGATACCCGCTTACAATGCGTCCTCTTGACACAATCTTATGCAAGCCAATAGTGATTAGTAATTTTCAGCAATTTCTTAATCTGAAATTCACAAATTCAACTTTAACAACCCATTATGCATACAAACTATTTTCACAGCCATGAGACTCTTCTCATAAGTTTTGGCTCTTTCACATGGTAGATTCCAACATCTGTCATGGTCTTACTCTCATTTCCATGCTCCAAACAATCTACCTGAAACCTGAACTTCAATTAGCCAAACACTTGGTAAGTCTGGATGCATATAACCTTTTCTTTGCTGCAACCATCACTGAAGCATTTTCAGAATTTATAAAATTCAAATACTTCCAGCTGTTAATCACATCAATACTACCAAAACTCATTTACTTCATGCAATCATTATCATACTTTAAATTACAGGGTACAATCCCCTCATTTATGTAATTTAAATGAAAGGTTTAGATACTTCTTACTTCACAAGCGTATCTCATACCACCTTGCCCTTCCCTAGAGCATTTCCGGCAGCCAATTGATCCTGACTACCCTCTTCATGCACTTACTATCCTACATTCATAATAGGTATTGAAATGGTTCTATAATTGTCATCAATTCATCATTTCAGCCATTAGTTATTCATAATATCACATGCACTATCTCAATGCATCACAACATTTGCACCCATACGTATGTAATCAGTTACTCACCCCTTCATATGCATCCATTCAATGCATAACTACAAGATTTATAAAGTATTTTAATGCATATCCACTCAATGCTACCTTGCATTGATTTAGGATTACTTGTGCATTCAAGCATACCATGCATGGCCTAACCATGACTACTTCATATTGGATGCATTACTATAATCAGGATCATCAATGCTTACTTTCTTTGGGCTACTAAGCTCATAACAACATATACAGGCATGATACATTTCTATATGAATGTAGTATAAATTTCAAATACCCACATGGTATTAGATCTCCTACCTTTACCACTCCATGCAATTGTCATAATCAAACTCTTACCTTCATGGGTCCTACTTACACCCTTGACATTACCAGTTTGGTTGGTCCTTTGCAGGAAATTGCAAGATTTGCTCACCAGCTTTTGATTCTAGACTTGTTGCCTTATCCCTTTCTCCATAGGGTTGCTAGTCACATTCATCAGCATCAACAACATATTCAGCCATGTCCAGTGTCCTTGGTTTTGTTAGAATAATCAACCCATAGTTTACTACCTTAGACATTAATTTATTTATTTTTGTCTTATTTGCCTAGTTCATGTGTCCCACCTTGTGCAAGTTGTCTTTTGCCTATCCATAATGGTCAAACTTTCCTTATTTGACTCATGTAGCACTTGGGAAACCTCAAGGAATCAATTCTGCTTTATTCCTGGCCTCCTAGGCACCCTTTTGCTTTTTCTGCTTTATTGCCTGCTTTTTCAGTGTTTTAAGGAAAATGGAAAAGCTAGACTAGGTGAGGTGAACTAGTTCTTTGTCCTTTACATCCTCCTCTCTTTTCTCCTTGGAAAAGCATGTATGAGCTACCATTCCACCACTCTTTAGCTTGCCTAGGCCTTTTTTCTAATTCGTGAGCTCCATGACTGATTTGGACCCAACTTTTTACACCTATGGGGGATTTGCTTATTTTTAGTAAGCCTACTTTATGCTAGATTCGAATTGCTCCTCATGCATTCGAATCCCTGATGTATTTTATTTATTTAGAAACCTATTATGTTACAGGGTTTGCTATTGTACACTGAGTTAATACAGTTTAGTGTTCAGCTCCAATTTCAGTCTCTTTTGTGAGTGATTTTGCATGATCAATTGTTAATTGTTGTGAGTAAAATTAATCTATTACTGGGTTCAATTTCCACATGGTATCAGAGCCATTATAGATTTTTTCTCTCCTCCAAATTTTTTTTTGAAGGTTCGACATCAATGACTGGGAGCCTTCTACTGACAGCCGGGATAGATTTTCTAAGCTATGGATCAATCACAGAAAACTATCTTGACTCCCTTCAATTTCTTTGAATGGAAAGCAGAGATGGAGATACTGTTGAGAGTGAAAGGCCTCTACAGGGTGACTATGGCAACAGAAGCAGAGCCCAATGTAGCTACAAAGAAGCTAAAATGGCACAACAGGAGGGATGAGGCCTATGGTCTTCTGTGTCTAAGTATTTCCAGAGACCTCCTTTTCCATCTTAATGGATTGACATCACCGAATGAAGTATGGGAGAAGCTTGCTGATCTTTTTGGAAAGACAGATGAGATGAGGGGACATCAAATCGAAAATGAGCTGATTACTCTGAGTCCAAATAGCTTTGAATCCCTGCAGCTATATTTCTCCAAGTTCAAAGCACTTGTTTTGCAGCTGAAACAGTGTGGGATCGAAAAGAAAGATGATCATCTTGTCCTGGCCATCCTCTCGAATCTAGGCCCTGACTATTTAGTGTTTGTTTCGACCTTCTATGCCACAAAACTGATAGCTCGAACCTGTAAGATGCCTAACCTTGCATATTTCATGGAATCTCTCACACAAGAACAAGACAAGATGGTGATGATGGGCACCATCAAACCATCCAAAGATCAAGCTCTGATTGCTGGAGATTCGAAGGTGGATCCAAAAAGAAAAAAGAAAGCTAAAAACCACCTGAGCAAAAGAGAGACAAGAAACAGTCTCCGGAGGAGCCACAAGGTCCCAAGAAGAACTACCAGAAGAAGAAAAACAAAGGTGAAATGAACAAGTGCGCATACTACAATAAGGGCAATCACTCTGAAATCTCTTGTATGAAAAAGCAAATTAACATGCTGACCCAACTCCTGGAGAAGAATGGCATCTCCCTTCCAGAAAACTCAAAGAAGAGAGAAGGAGGATCAAGTTCATATGGTAGAGAGAGAGTTCATGCATTGGTTGCTGGCACATCAAGCTCACCCAGTTTTATCATTGATTCTGGAGCTTCAAGACACATGATTTCGACGAAGGAGGCATTCTCCTCACTTGACATGTCGAAAGGTCCACCAATAGTACTGGGAGATGACTCTCTCACTGAAAGTTTAGGAAAAGGAAGGATAGATCTTGATCATGGCCAGTTCAGCAATGTGCTGTATGTGCCTGGTCTCGCCTCCAACCTCCTATCAGTGTACCAGATGACTCACATTGGGTCTCCTAAGAAAGTCATATTCTCCCCTGATGAAGTTGAGATCACAGAGATCTCAAGTGGTAGAGTCATTGCAAAAGGAGTTGCAAATCATGCTCAAAAGGTATACATGTTCTCACACTTCCTACCCTACTCAAACCCCTCTTCTCTTCTGATTCATGCTAATGAGGCAAGCAAGCTTTGGCATGAAATATTTGGCCACCTAAATTACAAGTATCTGTCTGATCTTAGTGAAAAAGAAATGTTCATAGGGTTTCCCAAGATAAAATTTCCCAAAGGAGTCTGCCAAGGTTGTATCCTAGGAAAACACCCAGAGCACAAATTTGAGAGAGCTAGTCATGAGAGAATCTCTGCACCCCTCGAGCTGATCCATAGTTATGTTTCTGGCCCATTCCCTCATATGTCCATGATTCAGGCCAAATATGCATTGACTTTCATTGATGACTTTTCCAGGTATTGCTGGGTTTACTTCCTGAAACACAAGTCTGAAGTTTTTGGCCTCTTCAAAGTCTTTAAGGCTTTGGTTGAAAACTAGTCTGGGAGGAAACTCAAGGTCCTCAGATCTGAAAATGGTGGCGAGTATGTCAAGTCTGAGTTTATTAATTATTGTGCAGATGCAGGTATTCATATTCAGCATTCTAACCCTTACACACCACAGCAAAATGGTGTTGCTGAGAGGAAGAACAGATCACTGAAGGAGATGGCAACATGCATGATGGAGGCCAAAACTCTGCCACCAAAGTACTGGGCCGAAGCTATAAACTATGCAGCCTATATCCAGAATATGGTTCCACATAAACAGCTTGAAGGTATGACTCCTTTCGAAGCATGGAGTGGGCACAAGCAATATGTGACCCATTTCAAGATTTTTGGCTCAAAGGCTTGGGCTAGAATTCCAACAGAAAAGAGGAAGGCTTTGCAGCCCCAAAGCCAAGAGTGTCTTCTTGTTGGATACTCTAAAGATTAAAAAGGGTACAAGCTGATAAATTTGAGCACAAACAAAGCCTTTATTGAAAGGTGTGTTCAGTTTGAAGAAGAACCCCTTGCAGTAGTGGAAGTTGGAGAAGCCTCTTCTCCACCTGAACCTCAGGAAGTAAGTAAAGAGTTTGTTGAACATGCTGATTATGATTTTTCTGATGGAGATGAGTTTATTGCAGACCCTAACATCCCTACAAGGCCAAAATGGGCAGCCAAGACACTACATGTAGCAGGAGAGCTAGCTGGGGATCCCAATGACCCAAGGAGGACTAGATCTCAATTTGAGAGTGGTTTGTGCATGAAGGATCCAATGTTTGCTGAAAAATGCTATTTGATGGTGGAGTATGATCCTCAAACATATGAAGAAGTAGTAGGAGATCCAAGATGGCAAGCTTCCATGAAGGAGGAGTTCAACTCACTCCAGAAGAGCAACACATGGGAGCTAGTGGATCTTCCTCCAGGAAGAAAGTTAGTCAAGTGTAAGTGGGTCTATAAGACCAAATTTGCTGCTGATGGTTCACCACTAAAGTACAAGGCCAGATTGGTAGCCAAGGGATACTCACAGGTTCATGGCATAGATTATAATGAGACCTTTGCCCCAGTGGCAAAGATGGATTCCATCAGGCTAGCTCTAGCCATTGCAGCCTCAAGGCAATGGGAGGTAGATCACATGGATGTAAAATGTGCCTTCCTGAATGGAGATCTCACTGAAGAGATATATATGCAGCAGCCTCAAGGTTTTGCTACTAACCCTTCTCTTGTGTGTAGGTTGATAAAGTAATTGTATGGGCTAAAGCAAGCCCCTAGGGCTTGGTATGCCAAGATTGATAGCTTCTTGCTATCACTGAATTTTGTTCGGTGCAAATCAGATCCAAATGTCTATTTGAATTTAATTAGTGTTTCATTAATGATTATTGTGTTATATGTTGATGACCTCCTCATTACAGGAAGCTCACAGGATGAGATTGCTTCCTTAAAGGGTGCTATGAACCAATCCTTCTCCATGACAAATTTGGGGCTCTTAAGTCAATTTTTGGGGCTTGCAATTGATCAAACCAAAGCTGGAATCAAGGTGCACTAGTCCAAATATGCCTTGGAATTACTGAACAAATTCAGAATGAAGGATTGCAAAGCAAGCAAAACTCCTTTCCTTTCAGGAGTGAAGCTGGAAGAAGCTGATTCTTCACCTATGGTAAACAATACACTGTATAGGCAATTGATTGGATGTTTATTGTATCTGACACATACTAGACCTAATATTTCTTATGCAGTAAGTGTGGCTTCTAGATACATGGATCAGCCTCATGAGATCCATTGGAAAGCAGCCAAAAGGATCCTTAACTTTGTTCAGGGAACAAGGACACATGGGATCTTCTATAAAGCAAAATCTGATGTTGATTTGATTGGATTTACTGACAGTGATTGGGGAGGTGATAACACAGATAGAAAGTCCACATCAAGATATGTGCTTATGCTTGTAGAAGGGCCAATCAGCTGGTCAAGCAAGAAACATAGTGCCATTGCACTCTCATCCACAGAAGCAGAGTACAGAGGAGTTGTTAATGCAACAAATCAATGTTTATGGTTGCAGGGTTTACTTGGAGAGTGTGGATTTGAATCAGAGTACTCAAATACCATCTACTATGATAACCAAAGTACCATTCGAATCTGCAAGGATCCAGTTCAGAAGCAGAGAACCAAACACATTAAGATTCACATGCACTACATTAGAGAGCTTGTGCGTGATGGCACCATTCACCTACTCTTCTGTTCATCTTCAGAACAAGTAGCTGATATCTTCACCAAATAATTTTGTGAGAAGACCTTCAACAATCTCAAATCATTGCTGGGGATTGTTGATCATGCTGTGAAGCATGAGTGAAGACAAGATTTCCAAATTTTGTTTTACAGTCCATGTTTAAGGGAGGATTTTCCCAAGTTGGTTTTTCCTCTTTCCTTGGTTGTATGGACATGCAGTATGTAAAAGGGTGACTAAGACTTGTTGATAGGCCCTATAATTTTCTGATATATTACTCATAAGTCAGACTTAAGGGGGGGTGTTAGAATAATCAACCCATAGTTTACTACCTTAAACATTAATTTAATTATTTTTGTCTTATTTGCCTAGTTCATGTGTCCCACCTTGTGCAAGTTGTCTTTTGCCTATCCATAATGGTCAAAATTGCCTTATTTGACTCATGTAGCACTTGGGAAACCTCAAGGAATCAATTCTTCTTTATTCCTAGCCTCCTAGGTGCCCTTCTGCTTTTTCTGCTTTATTGCCTTCTTTTTCAGTGTTTTAAGGCAAATGGAAAAGCTAGACTAGGTGAGGTGAACTAGTTTTTTGTCCTTTACATCCTCCTCTCTTTTTTCCTTGGGAAAGCATGTATGAGTTTCCATTCCACCACTCTTTAGCTTGCCTAAGCCTTTTTTCTAATTCGTGAGCTCCATGACTGATTTGGACCCAGCTTTTTACACCTATGGGGGATTTGCTTATTTTTAGTAAGCCTGCTTTATGCTAGATTCGAATTGCTCCTCATGCATTCGAATCCCTGATGTATTTTATTTATTCAACAACCTATTATGTTACAGGGTTGGCAATTGTACACTGAGTTAATATAGTTTAGTGTTCAGCTCCAATTTCAGTCTCTTTTGTGAGTGATTTTGCATGATCAATTGTTAATTGTTGTGAGTAAAATAAATCTATCACTAGGTTCAATTTCCACAGGTTTTTCCACTAATTCCAACACCAATGCAATAACTATCATTAGTGGTTCATTATAAATGTATAATTCTCAGTATTCTTACCAACATGTAATATCCTATGCATGCAAGGCATATCCTCATACATTTTATGTATAAAATTTGTAATTATAATTATCAAGACATGGTTTAAGGAAATTTCCCTTTTCAAGTCCCTCATCCTTGCATGGAACTCCTCTTCCACACAACAGCTGGTTTGACTTCATGGTCTTTCTACCTTTAGGCATGCAAGTCCATATTAACAGCAACACATTTATCTTTCAAGCAATCACCAGCACTTTGCTGCTCCACACTCAAATTCTAGTGAATCTCCCTTGTTCCCTACTAGATAAGCTCTCCAACGCCTATCCACATGCTTCACTCTGACCTCGGGTGTGAAAACCACACCACTTCAAAAATGATACCTTTTACCAAATGCATTCTGATCTGAAATGTCAACCTCAGCCACCTAGAATTTTCTTCCTTTCTAGCCCTGTAATCCACTTGTAGTCTGCTGAAAATCCCCTGAAGAACAGTTGGAATTTGCTGAGAAAAATTCCACTTTGAAAAACCCAAAATTTATTTCTCCCTATCGGGTCTCTTTCCAACTAAGTTCCGACGTTTCGATGGCCAAAATCCCTAGTTTTCTCCGTGCTCATCAGTGGTCTATTCATCTATTTTCCTCCACTGTGTTGGGCCTATAGTGGTCTAACACTCCAAACTTTATTGACGGGGAAACCAACTATGTGCTACATCGGCGATCGGGTGCTCTGTGCATCAGGTGGCTAGTCGTCAAGGCTTTCGCAATGGTGGCCAACAAACCTTATAGGGTTTCCGTGGTTCACAATCTATCGGTGGTCAGAACGACATCTCGTTGTGGCATCAGACATTTAGTCCCATAGATGTCTGCCACGGTTGTCGAGCACCCTAAATGCAGATAAATTATTATCAACACACAGAGCATACGATATTTATTGTCAACCCGAGAAAGTCTTTTATTTCAAAGGATAAATGCACAGTATATGCTTAAACACCAGATCATTGTAATTAAACACTTTACCCTTTAACAACCATGTTCATCCCTCAGGACCTGTGTAATCCCACCAATCTTCTAACACTACTAATTCAATTTATTCCTACCATATATCAACAGGAAATAAAATCAGATTCAAACAACAATTGTAGAAAAGGAAATCCTATTCATATCCCAGAACAAATGATTCGCCTATTCAATCTAATCACTCTTGAAATCCATAAACATAAACTGAGTGTAATCTAGAAATTCAATTGCAGAAGATCGAGTTCAGCTACTCTAAGGAATTGAATTACAGGAATGGAAATCAACAATTATGACAGTAAAATAATTGCAGGGATTCGTGGGATGACAATCTGAGACCGTGAGATGAACAGAGCTGTGTACAGCTATTGCATGAATTACATAAAGAAAGCTACCTACTCAGTCGACTGTTACTCTATACCAATTATCAATCTCAAGAAAATGTAACACTGCAAACCCACACATACTACTGCTGCGCACACAGGAAATATAATCAGCAAAACATCACATGACAATGAATTCAGAAATCCTACTTTAACTCAGCAATCTCTGTGGAAGGCGGGCCCAACCTTCACACAGAGACGCCGGATGAACAACGTATAGCTCCCTTAAATCAGAGGTAACTCTTTGCATTAAATGAAGGAATGATTACAGATTGCTTCCACTGTCAATACAAGAAATGAATTATCTATTTTCCAACCCCCTGGGTCGAGACAACTTCCCACATTTATACATACAGATTATAACATCTAATCCTATTACAAAGGGGCAGCCATGAAGATCTCTGATCTTCAGGCGCCCTGAATAACATTGGTTGTTACAAAACGTGGCAGGGTACAAATATAGAAAATGCAAGAAAGCTGTTGACTGGCCCAGAAGTGGCGATCTTTCCAGATTGCCATGATATTCGAGCAGATATACTAAAGATCTCCCAATCGTAGCACATTCTGTTACGGCTACTCTGTACGGCTTTGTCTAGAATATGGCATAAGAATCACGTACCTTAATTGATGATTGAAGGACTGAGGATCCTCTTGAATCACGAACGCCCCTTGTTCCAAGACTTGTTCAGCTCCACTTTCCTGCAATCTGCTCATCTCAAGCTATCTTCATAAATCACAACATATTAGCACAATTTCGAGAGATACACAGCCTTAATTGTCACAATCATAAGCATTAATAAGATAAAACAATAATCAGTCTTACCTTGGCAATTTAGGGAATAAAGTGAGGAAAATAGGTCTGATTGGCATGCTGAACAGTGTAAAACAAGGGAAGAAAAGGTGATTAAGGATGGTTAAAAAGGGACCAATTTTAGACTCAACATCTCCCCCCAACTACCCTGTTGCATGTCCTCATGCAAAAACCTGCATCATTCGGAGTCTGAGTCCTGCACTGAGCTCTGTTCATGGAGGGAGGAAAAATTGTAGGGAAACTCAGGTTCCTTATCTGTCTTCAGAAAGCCTCTGTGAATAACCCAGTACTACCAACACTTCTGCTCCTCTTCCCTAGTCAAGGAAAAATCCATGTGGTATGGTGTTGCTAGCCACCAAATGAGAGGAAATTTAAACTTCAAACCCAGCCAGTTAACTCCACATTCATTCATACTTCCCACGTAGCCCTTGACTCTAGAGAGTGTGTGTTTAAAATTCTTAAAGCAGTAGGGGTCCCTGTTTCTAAGTGCAGAGGAGGCAGCCTGCCATCTGTGCTTGCTGCCTTCCAATGCAACCTGTTGCTGCCTGGAAATGGATTTGGTACAAGTGGATATTACCTCTTCCTGCAAGTTCATGATATGTTGTGCCTGTGAAGGACTGGAAAGAAAACTTTTGTACCGAGCCAAAATAATGCCAAGATTCTGGGGCTCACTTCGAATCCATAAATTAGTATGGGATTCATTGTGGGAAAAGGTCTGAAAAGACCTTTCCCACTGAATGTGATTGCTCATGAAAGAGGCAAAGGCTCTTAGCTGAACATCCCCTGCAAATGGAACAGGATTCGAATGGCGATCCAAAGGGCAAGCCATCTCGTGCAAGTATAATTCACACAGTAAGTTCTGCTCTTCAAAATTACTCCCAAAGAATGTCTCCAAAAAAAATTTTGAGGTTGTAATTTCGAACGACCTCCCCTCCTGTACAGCCTTTAATTTAAACCAGACAAACTGCTCGAAGAGAAATACTGGATAAGAGGAAGAGGGCTTCCTGGTGCCCATGAGTTCTCGAGATAGGGCATACATATGCTCCTTCTCCTTTTGCATGGATGAAAACTTTTTCAGTTCTTTCATCTTGTTCTGCAGCTCCTCTACCTGAACCCTGTGGGCCATACGTTCTTCAGCCCCCTGCTCTTCCAGTGCTCTAATAATTCTTCTATGCTCACTCAAGGCAATCATCTTTTTCTGGTTTTCTTCCACCTGACTTTTCCATTTGGTTACTTCTAGTCTCAGGGCTGAAACTTCTGCTGTGAGGTTTAAAATTTCCTTTTATAATGCTCTTCTTGCTCTAAATCCAAATCAATGAAATTTTTGAGAGGGAGGAGTACTGGTTCTTGCAAGGCAGTGTCCTCCAGCACATCTAAGTTTTCTATGAGAGTTGTTGGTTCTTATGTAACAGCAACATCCCCTGGATTACCTTCCATAGCTGTATTCATGGCTTGTTGAGACACTGGTTCTTGTGTGATAGTGTCTTCTCCCTGGTCAACCTCCATTTCTGAATTTAATTCTTGTGTTGCTGGTTCTTGTGTGACAGCAACATCCCCTGGATTACCTTCTTGCATTTCTGACATTAGTTCTTGTGTTGCTGGTTCTTGTGTAACAGCAACATCTTTTAGGTTCTCCTCAGCATCCACCTCCATTGCTTTTAGGGACACTGGTTCTTGTGTAACAGTGTCTTCTTTGTTCTCCTACCTCTGAGATTGGATATCTTCCCCATCGTGCAGCTCTTCCTCAAGGATCTCAGTTTCACTTGAGGCTTGTGTCTATGTCTGTTCATCCTCACTCCACTTTACATCAGGTATGATATCCATCCCCGGGTTATCCTCTAATTGGATTTCAGGAATCCCTGTTGCAACTCCCAAGGATGTTGGTTCTTATGTTACAACATCCTGGCTTACCTCTTCATCCTCTTGGGGTTTCCCTTCTTCTCCTATGAGCTCTGTATCATGGGAACATTCTGGAGTTACCGTGCAAATCTCTTCATTAAGTTCCAGGGTGTCCTCCATCCCCGGTTCTTCTCCCACTTGCTTTGCCAATTGGACAAGTATATTCAGGGTTGCTGGTTCTTGTGTTACAGCCTCCTATTCTAGTTCATTAATGTCCTGCCCTTGTGGTTCAGCTTCTATCATTTATATATTGTGGGAGCCTTCTGAGTTCAAAGTGCAATCCTTGTCTCCATCATCATTCTTGATTTCATCTTTTTTCTCCTCTGTCACAGGATTGGTGGCAGCTTCAGCAAGGATGATCAAAGATGTTGGTTCTTGTGTAGCAGCATCTTCTTTTTCCACGGCTTCCTCTGTTGTGGCCTCGGGCTGCTGAGCTATACAGGTGCGAAGTATGATCTTATGGTCTGCCTCTTTGAAAATTTCCCCACAGGCAGGACAAATCACTCGCTCATCTTCCTTACCAGGCTCGGTAGAATTTGATTCCTCCAACTGTTCTGCAGCTTCCTCCAATGTATACATTTTCTTCTCCCCTTGTTTCCTGCAGGTTTCCTTCCATGTCTCCAATTCCCTTCGAAGTACTTGGAATTCCTCCTTTAATAATGTGTTCTCTTCCAAAATTCCTTCAATGCTGGGTTCTTCCTCAACTGGCCTCTGTGGAGCATCCATTGGCCTTGGTACAAGAATCGGGAACTCAACCTGTGCCTCCAAGGTTGTCCATCTTCTTTTGACTGCCTCTATTGCTACAACTGATTTAGTTATTTTTGTTCTGACTGGTGAGGTTATATTGAGTTCCCTAATTAATCTCTTCCTTCTCCTTTGAGGTGTTTTCTTTTGTGGAGCTGGCATATCAGGATTCACTGCTGAGGTCAAAGGAATATTTTCTTGCTCCTCAGGCTATTCCTCCTCAATTAGGGTTCCTCCTCCCCACTCAGGTGAGGATTCAATAGTGACCAGTTCAATATGTTCTTCAATTTCCCTGGCTCTGCCATCTTCAGGTTCAATTGTCGCAGCATTCAATGCTGCTCCAATTTCTCCTTCTGATGGCAGAGTTACCCTGTTGTCTATGTTTTTTCCAGGATTTTTATCAACACCCTCCTCCAATGGTTCTACTTGTGTCCCCTGTTGCTCTTCTTCTGGTGCAATTTCATCCCCCCCCCCCCCCCCCCCCCAACTACATTGGAGGGACTTCGGTCCTCCTGATGTTGTTGAAGTTGTGCCTATTCTACTGGGACACCCGGTAGAGGAACAGGTTCCTGAGTGTGGGCTGTGAATTGTTCCCAGGTGATATTATGCTGGGCCAGGGTTCTTGAAATGATTAATTTTATAAGACCGTGGTGGGTCAGGGAAACATGTGGATGTTTAGCAGTTTGGACAAACGTCGCCATATGGTGCAGGTCATTAAGCAGATAGTATGGAATATTCAATAAAATGCCATGGAAGAGATGGGAAAGCAAAGGTAGATCAGAATTATAAACAGTTTGGTACCTACCTTCACAAGTGATGTATTTATTAATAAAGACAGCAACCTGATCCCATGGCCGCGGTAGCGAGTGTAGTACAATTCCTCTCTTTGATGATTGAACTTGCTCCCCCTCTCTTAAAAATGCTTCCCGTGTAGTCGTCGCGGGGACTCGTCGTCCAAACCATGGCTTCCCCACCTGTGGAAGAGCAGTAACCTCAGATATAATGGCCTCAGAGACTTCTATCCGTAGCCCCCATACCTCAGAGTGTGTGTCCTGGAGGTGTAAAGCAAATTGCAGAGCTACTTCCCTGTTAAATCCATCTAGTCGCTCGAAGAATTCGATCCAGCCAGTGGCTTGAAAGATGGCAAAAACCGCAGGATTGTTACTGAGTTCCTGTGTGTTCAAAGGTTCATGACGAGCTGGAAGCCCCATAGTCCTAGCTATAGAGTTACAGAGTCCAAGAATGGAGGTTGCAGAGCAGAGGATGCACAGGTCACTGAGTGAATATGTTGATAAAAAGATGGCAAATTTGGAAAGTTCAGTACAAAGGGAGGTTTGAAATTTTTATGCCAAATTGGGGAAGGTGGCGGTTATGAGTTTTTACGTCACACAAGGGAATGGATTAATTAATACATAATGATAATACGTATAAAGGCAAGACTGATATCATTAAATCAAATCAACACTTAATCACGTGAAAATCAAAGCCATACCTCGTGAGACTGTGCGTCGGGTAGCCTGCGGAAAATGGTGGGACGTGCGATTGCTGACGCTGCAAATCCAAGCTCATGCATAGTCATTAATTTTATCATAATGATGCAGATAATGCCATAATGCCTTCCGCCAATGAAACAAAAACCATCGCGTCACCGAGGTCAGAATTATGCCAAGTTGGCCGGCACGAGTGGGATAAATCAGAGCCATATCTGGTAGTGGAAGCAATTTTATTTCATTAATACAGGAGTTACCACTGTCGGCTGCAAGAGAACAATCTTCAATGCTGGAAATGTCCGCCAAATACAGCAGAATTGGAGTTGCCCCGCCTAATATTGCGGTCGGTTAAGAAGATGTTACAGCCGCCAAATATGATTCACAGTGTCGGGAAAAAGATTGGGGGTAGTAGGAAAAATCACGGCTGCCCGGGAAAAGCCCGATGGTCCTCAGAAAATATGTCACAGCCGCCGACAAAGATGTTGTAGCCACCAGGAAATGATTCACAGCTACCGGAAAAAAGGATTTCTGGCCGCCGGAAAATATGTTGTAGCTGCCGGGAAATGGGAAAGTATGTTGCAACCGCCGGGAAACGGAAAATATGTTGCAGTCACCGGGAAACGGAAAATAATTATTTTCTGGTCATCAGGAAAAAGGTCACGACTGCCGGAAAAAGTTCACAATGGCTGGAAAAAGATGTCGTGGCCGCCAAGAAATATTTTCAACCGCCGGGAATTATGTTTCAGCTGCCGGGAATTATGTTTCAGCCGCCGGGAAAATTTATTTTGAGGAAAAGGGAAAATGCGACGCAGGGGAGCAAAGGAAGATGACTCCCGTTCGATAGGCCCAATATAGTCATTCGCCTGGCACTTCCCTGCAAATTTTTGAAAAATAACAACAACAAAAAAAAGAAGATCAAATGCAAAAGGAGAATAAAGAATTTATATGCTACAGTAGGGAAAAAAACTTATTTATGTACAGCGATTCAAAGTGCAATTTACAATTCAAGGGTTGGAAGAGGCAGAGAGAAGTTCCTGCCCTGGTGTCAGCCCAATGCTTTTGATGGCTCTTAACTGTTTTAGTAAGGATGTTTTCAATAACCTTATTGGTACTTTCCACCTGACCATTGGCTTGGGGGTGGTAAGGTGAAGACACCCTGTGCTGCACATGATATTTCCGGAGCAGGGACTCAAATTGGTGTGACATAAATTGCGGCCCCCCATCGGTAACCACTTCTTTTGGTACTCCAAAGCGGGTAAAGATCTCACTGTACAGAAAATCAATCACTTCCTGGTCATTAGCCTTGGCCAAAGCTACAGCCTCCACCCATTTAGTCATATAATCAGTACAAACCAGAATGTAGACCTTCTGTCTGGAAGGAGGACTGATAGGGCCAACGAAATTCAGTGCCCATCTATCAAATGGTTCAACTACGAGTTGGGACTGTAGGGGCATCTGATCTGTTTTATTAGGTTGGCCCATCCTTTGGCAGCTGTCACAGGACTAAACATACCTTTTAGCATCCTTGAACAGAGTTGGCCAGTAGTAGCCCATCTGCAGTGCTTTATGCCCTGTTCTTTTGTCTGCGAAGTGCCCCCCACAAGGCCCCTCATGACAGGCTTTTAGTATATTAAAGATCTCATATTCTCTTACACATCTCCTGATCTCAAGATCAGGCCCTGTGTAGAAGAGATGACCATTTAGCCACAAAAACCTGGCACTCCGCTGAATAATTTTTCTTTTTTCTCGTTTAGACATATATGGCGGGAGATTTCCTGCAACCAAATAGTTAGCGACATCTGCATACCATGGAGAATGAGCTGAAAGTGCGAATAGATGTTCATTTGGAAAAGAGTCCTCAACAGGCAAACTGTCATCACTATTAGTAAGACGGGATAAAAAATCAGCAACAACATTTTCTTTCCCAGGTTTATCTATAATGGTGATATCAAATTCTTGCAACAAAAAAAGCCATCTGGTCACTCTGGCATTGGTAATAGGTTTATTCATTAAATATTTGATGGCAGAATGGTCGGTGTGCACAAATGTAGGGTACCCGGTGATATAATGTCGAAATTTATTGATAGAGTAAACGATAGCTAGGAATTCTTTTTCAGTAACGGTATAATTAAGTTCAGCAAGGGCTAATTTTTTACTAACATAGTAGATGGCATAAGGTACTTGGCCATCCTGCTGTCCTAATACTGCTCCAATGGCAGTGTCAGAGGCATCTGAAGAAATATGGAAGGGCAGGGTCCAATTAGGTCCCCTTAAGATGGGGGATGTGGACAGCTTCTCTTTAAGCCCATCAAATGCTGTCTAGCATGTTGTATTCCACACAAACTATGCATCCTTCATTAACAGAGAGAACAGGGGAGAGGCCAGTTTGGAGAAATTTTCTATAAACCTTCGATAATACCCAGCATGTCCCAGAAAACTTCTCACCTCTTTCTGAGTTGAAGGGGTAGGTATATTCTTTATCACTTTGATTTTTGAAGGGTCTACCTGAATGCCATTGGCAGAGATAAAATGCCGTAATACCACCCCCTCACTCATCATCATATGACACTTTTCAGTGCTTAATGAGAGCTAAGTCTGTTCACAGCGAATTAAAACCTTCTTTAAATTCTCCAGTGCTTCGTCAAAATCCCTGCCATAGGGAGGAAAATCATCCATGAATATTTCCATACCATCATTGACTAATTCAGAGAATATGCCAATTACAAATCTCTGGAACGTTGCTAGTGCATTACATAATCTGAAGGGAAGCACTCTGTAGGCAAACGTTCCCCAGGGACAGGTGAAGGTGGTTTTGTCCTGATCCTCAGGAGCAATCTGGATTTGGTTGTACCCACTAAAGCCATCTAGGAAGGAGAAGAACTTCTTCCCTGACAGGGTATCAAGTACTTGGTCAATAAAGGGCAAAGGGAAATGATCTTTTTGAGTTGCTTTGTTCAATTCCCTGTAATCAACACAAACCCTCCATTTCCCATTTTTCTTGGGTACAATTATGAGTGGAGAGACCCACTCACTATTTGAAATAGGATATATAAATCCTGCTTCCAAAAGTTTTTGGATTTCCTCCTTCACTATATCCCTCAGATTGGGGTTCATGCGTCATTGGGGTTGACACACATGCCGGGAGTCACTTTTAATATAAATGTGATGGGTGCACAGATTAGAGGGAATACCCCTCATATCTGTATACTCCCAGGTAAACGCCCCCTTGTGTTTTTTCAAGACGTTGATCAGGCATTTCTGTTCCTCTAAGGAGAGACTAGGATTGATATTCAAAGTCCTTCCAGGCTCTACCTCAATAGGAATACTTTTTGAATTTTTCAAAACCGGGATTATGTTTGTGACACCAACTAAGGCTTCTTCCGTAAGATTCTCTTGTTCTTCCTTGCCCAGGGTAGTGTTCAGAATTTGATAGACCTCTCTATTCACTGAAGCGGGTTCACTAATGAAACTACTAATAGTATCATCTTTTGTTTCATTTTTAAAACTTAAGGCCTTCCCTATAGTTAATAGTGGCTAAACATCATCCTCCTCCTCCTGCTCTATCCAAAGGGATGTTTCAGCCTCTAGACTTGGCCGAGCTGGAGGATAGAGGGTGAGGTTTTTAGTATCCATACCATTAGATATAGTCATGGACCCCGATCGACAGCTGATGCAAGCGTCCGCTGTGGCCAACCAAGGTCTCCCTAGGATCAATGGGTGTCCCCCCAGCTGCGATTTTGGTTGTAATACAAAAAAGTCAGCTGGGTACTCCCATGAATCTACTGAGATGACAAGGTCATCCAGAATCCCTTCAAGTCTAATGGTGGATCCGTTTGCTAATTCCAAAATGGTAGGGGTCGGTCTAAGATTAGTGAGCCCAAGCTTCTTTACAATCTCTATTGTTATAACGTTGATTGCTGCTCCTAGATCCACTAGCACATTGGGTATCTGTGTCTGTCCTATCTGTACAGTGACTGTAGGATTGCCAAGGTCATCATATTTAGTCACAGGGGCTTTTCCTGTTATCAAGGCAGATAAGTTCCCTATAACGTGAACCATAGGAGGATCCCTGGGTTTCCTTCCTGCTCTCTTAGTGCACAGGTCCCGAACTGTTCTAGTGTAAATTGGCACATCTTGAAGAGCTTGAAGAAGGGGGCTTTTGACATAAAGGTTCCTTAGCTCTCCAAGGAGGTTAAACTGAGGTTTCCCCCCCGTTCTTGGTAGCATTAGTCTTTTGGGGTATGGTGGTTGCTTTATCAGCTAGGAAGGCTGTGTATTGTCATATTTATCGTTGGATGTTTCAGTTGTCCCTTTATCATCGGATGGTTCAGCCGTCCCTTCTACGAGATGCTCAGCATCTTCAATGATAGGAACTGTGTCAAATGGATGCTGTGAACTCTCCTCTTTCTTATGCGTAGAGGGTGAAACATCCTCTGTAATTACGGGTTCTACAATTTTCCCAGACCGTAAACGAATTTCGTTGTAGGGTACAGGGGAAAGAGAGTAGGTTGGCATATTGATAGTCTCCATTTGATGGACTGCTTTATTATTCGGGTTGGGATTAGGTTCGGTAGGCAGCTGAGGTCGAATCAGTATATTTGGGACAGAATTATTCTGCAGCTGCAGCTGCGGCTGCTGAGGTAGGTAGTGAGGATATGGAGGAAATTGAGGGAATTGAGGAAACTGAGGAGAATATGGTGACTATTGAGGTGGAGGGGGTTGAGGAAACTGGTTCCCAGGATGGAAATTCCTCCATCCAGGAGACCACGACGTAGGTTGATGTGGTGGCTGTGTCCAAGGACTCCATGAGTTATAGTTTTGCATTGCAGGTTGGGAAGAATTCCACTAAGTATAATTTGAAGGGAATTGTGTATTCACATTTTGCATGTTATTATTCCAATTTCCCATATTATTCAAAAACGAAAACGAGTCTGGAGGCATACCTTGATTCCGAGGCTGCCACGGTTTCTTCTGTGCAATAATGTAGGCTACTTCCACATCCAGGTTTGATGCCTGTAGAACGGTCTTTACTTGAGGAAGTGAGGGGCATTCTTTCATGTCATGGTTCAGCTCACACAGCTGACATACATTTACTTTGTCAAGCGGGCATTCTCTCAGCGGATTATTCTTTCTACATCGGGGGAAAAACACACCTAATGTGAGATCCTCTACTGCTTGTTTTTGTTTTTCCTTCAGGACATCGATCTCCGAGGAGATAGAGCTCATCATCTCTATTTTAAAATTTTCAAGGAGATTGCCTATCTCTGCGCGGGTAGCGCCTCCATTGGATGATTTCTGAGTTCTGTCGAAGACGTCACATTCTAGCTTATCTCATTTGTCCCGCTTATTGTTCCTGGAAGACCCCCGGGAGTATCTTTTGCACAGTTCCACAATTTTTTCAAAAGGTTCTTTGGAGATATCTCCCTTACCAAGTAGGTTTAACATGTCCAAACAATCATCCCTGATCCCACGGAGCAAGATTATCTTGAGTAAGTCCAGCCCCATGTTCGTCTGCCCAGCCCTCTGCACATTGTACAGCAATATTTCCACGAAGTCCTCCAAACTTTCATCCTCCTTCTGCACCATTTTGAATAATTCCTCTCTCTTGTCCTTGGTGTTACAATATTCCTGATATTTCTCTAGGAACATTTGTTTCATTGTATCCCAATTAGCAACGGTTCCTCCCCCAAGGCTCATGAACCAGCGTAATGCATTGTCCTTCAGAGTAGCAGGAAAAAGTTTCAGCTTTTGAGCATCAATGATATAATCATAGCTGCGGCAAAGAATATCGAATTCAAAAAGGAATTCGTCTGGGTCTTCTGCCGCCTTTCCATAGAAACGAGGTAACACCGATGGTGAAATATTTTTCATAGGAGCTGCCCCATTTGGTTGTTGAATCAGAAATTACAGTGTAGCCACCGTTCCTTCTGGTAGGGAGCGATTTTCATGATGGTATTTTTCTCCCATTACTTCTTCTTTGTCAGCCCCGTGTCTGTTACTCATCTCCTCTCCTGTTTTCTCCTCTTCGTTTCTTCCTGTGTTCTTTTCTTCATCCTTCTCCTGTTCCTCTCTCTTTTCTTTGTTCCTCCACTGATCCTTGAACCTCTGGTGGTACTGATCCCACTCTTCCTGAGTTACAACCCTCTCGTTAATATGGTAGGTCGGACCTCTACCAGTAGGGCCAGTTGTAACAGTTGTGTCTTCATCTGCAGGGATGTTCAAGGGAGTCGCAGCTGCTCGCGGATTCTCCACGGTGGATCCCGACGCTAGCGCCTCAGGATCGGCAGGGTTCCTTCTGATAGGATTTTCTTGAAGACGAGCTCTGGTGGATGAATCAGTTATGTCAACAAGATCATCGATGAACGTCCTTCTTCCCAATGGTAATCCTCGTCCGTGACCCGAACCACCTGCACTGTTAGTATTTTGTGGGGTTTTGGGAGTTGGGAGTTGATCGCGTTTTACCCTCCTTGTATTCATGCAACCCAAATCATTTCATCAAAGAAAATGAAAAGAGAAACTGACTAAAAACAATTACCATATGAAACTAATGATAGTGATTAATTTTTATCCTTCCCCGGCAACGGCCCCAAAATGTCGAGCACCCTAAATGCAGATAAATTATTATCAACACACAGAGCATACGAGATTTATTGTCAACCCGAGAAAGTCTTTTATTTCAAAGGATAAATGCACAGTATATGCTTAAACACTAGATCATTGTAATTAAACACTTTACCCTTTAAAAACCATGTTCATCCCTCAGGACCTGTGTAATCCCACCAATCTTCTAACACTACTAATTCAATTTCTTCCTACCATATATCAACAGAAAATGAAATCAGATTCAAACAACAATTGTAGAAAAGGAAATCCTATTCATATCCCAGAACAAATGATTCGCCTATTCAATCTAATCACTCTTGAAATCCATAAACATAAACTGAGTGTAATCTAGAAATTCAATTGCAGAAGATCGAGTTCAGCTACTCTAAGGAATTGAATTACAAGAATGGAAATCAACAATTATGACAGTAAAATAATTGCAGGGATTCGTGGGATGACAATCTGAGACCGTGAGATGAACAGAGCTGTGTACAGCTATTGCATGAATTACATAAAGAAAGCTACCTACTCAGTCGACTGTTACTCTATACCAATTATCAATCTCAAGAAAATGTAACACTGCAAACCCACACATACTACTGCTGCGCACACAGGCAATATAATTAGCAAAACATCACATGACAATGAATTCAGAAATCCTACTTTAACTCAGCAATCTCTGTGGAAGGCGGGCCCAGCCTTCACACAGAGACGCCGGATGAACAACGTACAACTCCCTTAAATTAGAGGTAACTCTTTGTATTAAATGAAGGAATGATTACAGATTGCTTCCACTGTCAATACAAGAAATGAATTATCTATTTTCCAACCCCTTGGGTCGAGACAACTTTCCACATTTATACATACAGATTATAATTACAAAGGGGCAGCCATGAAGATCTCTGATCTTCAGGTGCCCTGAATAACACTGGTTGTTACAAAACGTGGCAGGGTACAAATATAGAAAATGCGAGAAAGTTGTTGACTAGCCCAAAAGTGGCGATCTTTCCAGATCACCATGATATTCAAGCAGATATACTAAATATCCCCCAATCGTAGCACATTCTGTTACGGCTACTTTGTACGGCTTTGTCTAGAATATGGCATAAGAATCACGTGCCTTAATTGATGATTGAAGCACTGAGGATCCTCTTGAATCACGAACGCCCCTTATTCCAAGACTTGTTCAGCTCCACTTTCCTGCAATCTGCTCATCTCAAGCTATCTTCATAAATCACAACATATTAGCACAATTTCGAGAGATACACAGCCTTAATTGTCACAAACATAAGCATTAATAAGATAAAACAATAATCAGTCTTACCTTGGCAATTTAGGGAATAAAGTGAGGAAAACAGGTCTGATTGGCATGCTGAACAGTGTAAAACAAGGGAAGAAAAGGTGATTAAGGATGGTTAAAAAGGGACCAATTTTAGACTCAACAATGGTTGTTCCACAACCCTTAACTTTTTTTGATCGGTGTCTTTCAGCAGTCTCATTAACTGTAATCTCTTGATCAACGGTCGGAAGCAAAAACTACTACGGCATCGGTGGTCAGGGCCTCTGTCCGTTGGAATATTAGTCTTCTAGACTTCCACAATGGTGGACGTGAAATTAGCTAAACTTTTCTGATGCCCATCAATGTACCAAACCACTAACTTCTCCCGCAGTGTCGGCGAATACTTCAACTATAATTTCTAATCGGTGGTCGGAACAACTGTCCGTTGGAGGGATAGTCTACTAAATAGCCACAACGGCGGATGCTTGATAAACTATCTTCTACCGATTAGTGCTCTAATCATCTATCATTCTCCGATTGTCGATGGGTTCGAAACTTAGATAAATCTTTGAAATTTATTCTTTACATCGGCTCCTCCTTCAACTAATAATCGTCGATCTACTTCACTAGACCTCGATAGCTTCATCTTCTATCCATCAGTGATCCGATCCTCAGGTCATCGACCATCCCAACAACTAAACTTTTATGATCACCGATGATCTCATGCCTTAGAAAATTTTTGGAAATTGTTTCTCCTCTGTCTTCCGCCATGTCGGCTACTGGAACAACTATCCGATGCGGCATCGGCGATCGGGGACTCTACTCGTTGGAAGGTTAGTCCACTAGAATTTTGCAATGGTGGGCACATGAACCACTAATTCTTTTCAATGTTCATCGGTGACCAATACAGCTAACATTTTCCGATGGCCGACGAAGACTTAGAAAATTTTCCGCAACTTTTCTTCTCTGTCTTCCACCGCATCGGCTGTCGGAGCAACTATCCATCAGGTGGGTAGCCCATTAAATAGCCACAATGACAAACACATCATCAGCTAATCTCTTCTGATGTTCATCGGCAACTTCATCATCTAAGCATCGACGACTCAATCAACCAATCATCGTTGATCGCCGATGATTTCACGACTTAGAAAAATATTCAAAATGTTCGCTCCATCATTGCTGTTAGTGGTTCAACCCACTATCATCTTGTCTCTTCCACCGACATTTCAGCGATCCAAACAACTAATTTTTGTCGATCCAAACAACAAAACTTCGCCGCTCCAAACAATTAACTATCACCAGTCAATCTACTAACCTTGTGCCATCAGCGATCCCTTCAACTTAGTGGCGTCGATCATCGATAGTTGGCATTGGGTAGTATTTCCACAAAAGGGGGCCGACATATTAGCATCCTTCAGCTGATCCCCTCCATAACTACAGCTCCGGCTTCCACTGTTCTCCACCGATGGCCGACGAACACATATAAATATTTCTGCAATTTTCTTCCGACTGGATTTCGTTGGGTGAGCTTCAGACTAGCTCTTCCGCTGCATCGGAAGAAATTCTCACTAAGTTTTTCGATGAGCCGATGGTTCCAACACTTAGAAAAAAAAACATTTTGAATTTTTTCTGATATCTGCTGGGCAGAAGGCAACTTGCCTCTGCTAGCTGTTTATCATGGCCCTCTGAAGTCCAATTGCTGCAACATACACTCTGTCACTACATCTTCATGACCCATTCAGGCCCATGCTGTAACCTTTGCTCTAATACCACACTGTAACATCCCTGACCCTCTGACCAATGAAGAGGATGCTACCAAACCAACCAACATCCGGGAAAATAGCCCCATGAACATGAACAAGCATATAATGCAGAAACAAAATCTTAAAACGTAAAACATGCTAAGATGCATAATCCTTCATATACATAGCGGAAGCAAACATACATTCATTCAAGCATACCACATGTTCATCATATTCATTAATCAGTACATACAAATGCAGAGACGAAATAGTCAAGAGTACTTATCTTAAAAGGAATTCATCTCGCAACCAGCTACGTCGTTGCAACGTTCCACCCAACCATAGGCCAGCGTGCTCATCAATCTCTCAACAACACTGCCACCCCCGAGTTGGGCATGATTCCCCAAGGTATAAGGGTCAAGCAGGCTTACACATAGCCAAGGTTACACAAAACAGCCAAGTCAACACAGTTGGGTTTTATCAGGCCATTAAGGAGCTAGGAAGGGCTAAATACTAAGACGGTGGTCTCAATGGAGAGATAAGGACACCTGCACTGGAGCTAACCTAAATTCTAAGACATCCACACACCCAACATCAGGAATCAGTCCTTTCTCTGCTTCACAGTCCCTCAGGCCCTGACTTCCCTTTCCAATGCTCTTCAAGGGTTGTGGAGAAGAAATCCAGCAGTCCAACTCTGTCTGAGTGGCTCCCAAACACCAGATTTCTCAAGCATACCTAGCCTCTAATCCTACTCTAAATAGTTTGAAGAACAACCACTACACACCCATAGTAAAATAATCAGTCCATAGTTGGGATAGGGGAAAAACAAATCCTGAGTCATTCTTGGCCCTATCGTGGCCAAAACAACTCACTGTCAACCTAAAGTAGCTAAAAATGTGAAAGAAACCACAACCACAAACAATGGAGGGAAAACCATAGAAAATCGCCAAATCAGGGAAAGAACCACAGTCCTGGCTCAATGATGAGGTGACGAAAACATTGCACAATCTCAAAACGGGAGAGAAGTCTGATTCTCAATCTTGGACGAGGGAAAAATAGGTACGCAGGAACCCAAAAAATCATGTGGGTAATACACATACACACAGTATAATAATACAAAAGGGAAATCGATCCTATTCACAGGCCGGGGAAAGAACATAGCCCATCTCACAGTGAAGAACCACGGATACCTCTCACAGTCCGACAGTAAAACAGGGTTAGACTCTCTGTGTGACCGGAGGAAGAACAAAACAACTCGCTATGTGTGGAAAAACAAGACAACTTGTGGTAGGAGGAAAACTAGCACTTCTCTACATGAGAAAGAGAAAAACCCCCAAAACCATGAGTGGAAGAGTGGGAGAGTGGTGACCATCCCCCTGCCCTTCGCATGAGGAAGAGCGAGCTTGCTGGTGGAGTGTACGTGGGGAAAATAATGGTCATCCTGCCACCCACCACTCCCTAGCCATAACTTCTCCCAACTAATCGAACAACGGAATTTTAGTGGGTGGTCAACACATGGAAAACTCCCAATGGATCCCACGGGTTAGACAATCCCCCCCTTAACCTTAGGAATCATGCCCTTTTCATTTAACATTGCACCGTTGTAGTTGGCTGTAGGTTTATTTTAATTAATTTGCATGTTTACATTATGCCCAAAACTATAATGTGCCGAATAGCACGATATACCATCGGCAACGATCCCTATTGCCGAAACATACACAACCAAATCGATGGTGGGGCTTTTGCCTTTATCTCTACACCACGATTAATTACAAAATATACATCATGTATCTTTAATGCAAACGGGGTCAAAACTGGGGTATTATACACACATAGCCAAAGATATGTCAACACTCAGTGAAGCAAACACAATTGGGCTTATCAGACCAAGAGTACACAACAACACATAACCAAGCCAACAAGTTGGGTTTATCAGGTTATCAGGAGATGGAAACACTGTCTGCTAAGCTAGTGGGCTCACTAAAGAGCTAAGGATGCCTACACCAGAACTAGCTTGACTCCTAAGACATCCACACACCCAACATAAGGAATCAGTCCCTTCTCTGCTACATAGTCCCTCGGGCCATGACTTCCCTTCCAGTGATATTCAGGGGGGTGTAGAGAAGAGATCCATCCCTCTATTTCTGTCTATGAGGCTCCTACAAAACACTAGGTTTTTCAAGCAGACTCCTTTCCACTCCTACAAAGTCCAAAGACCAATTGCATACACAACAATATACATAATTTCTGGGTTGAGGAAAACAATTAGGAAACAAAATGGATTGCCAAGGAGGGTAAGAACAACCCACTAACAACAAATCGTATCCCAGGGATGTTTTGGCCCAACGTGGCCAAAAACGAATTCATCAACAACACCCAAGAGGATGTGGTCTCTCCTCAAAATCACTAGGCAACACAAAAACAATTTTCATCTTGAAAAACAGTGGGGAATGCAACAGAAAACGTTGGGGAAGAAACAAAACCATAAGAACGTCACAAAAAAATGAAATTCTCAGCCTCAAGAAAAATGAAGAACGGCTGCCCACGAGAGGAAGAAATACACAACAAATTCAAAATCATGGATTTCACACTCAACAAATTCCCAGCCGCTTGAGGGAGCCCCAACGTGGGTGAATGATGATGAGGAAAATTCCCAAGAGCCCAATCATGAAGGAGAAACATACCATAGGCAAAATCGTGGAGGTGAAACAGGTCCCAAGCTTCCCCTGCGTGAGGCAAAAATGAAGAACATGGATGTATATCCCAATGACATGCATTTTTAGGTGTTTACTTGCCCCAAAAGTCAAAATTGATTTTCCCCAAATTCGAATTTCCTGCCCATACTCCTCTGATCCCCATGCAATAACTACTTCAACCAATTTCTAGTAGAATTAAATGATTGGGTGAATGAGACAAGAATGACAGTTGACTATTTCATGGGTTCTCCCTTTGACATTTGGCTTTTCCCCATTGGCCCCAAAGGTTAAATATTTCCCCCTCCTTATCCTTAGGAAATCATTCCCCCATCTCTTTTAATGTTTCATAGACATAGCTGGTTGTGGGTATTTTAATTAAAATGCATATTTACATTATGCCAAAAATTATAATGTGCCGGATAGCACGATATACCATCGACAACGATTTTAATCACTGGAACATAAAACATTAAATCGATGGCAGGGCTTTTTCCTTTAACTCCACACCATGATTAATTACAATATATACATCATATACATTTTTAATGCAAACGAGGTCAAAACTAGGGTGTTACATCCCCCCCCCCCCTTCAACGGCACTATCCTCAATGCCTTACAAAATTGAACAAAATGCTACACTGGTATCGCCTCAGTGCTCCGCAGAATTGAACAAAAATGGATGTGCCAATTGCCTGGCATCCTCCATCTCCCATGTAGCCTCTTTAGGACCGTAGTGCTCCCATTGCACATTTACCTGCCCTATGGCTCGATTTTGGAGCATTGTGACCTTCTTGTCAAGGATGCGCATTGGCTCGATTTGGAACTCTCCTTCGGGTTCCACCTGAATTACATCCCAATTTATCACATGGTTAGGATCATGTACATTTTTCTTAAGCAAAGAAACATGAAAAACACTATGATCTCTAGTGCTAGCAAGAAATGAAGGTCTATATGCAACTGGCCCTATTCTTTCAAGCACTTCAAAAGACCCACAATATCTTGGTAACAACTTGGCACAAATTCCAAGCTTTAAGGAGCTCTTCTTTGCCCTCACTCGGAGGTAAATATGATCCCCTACACTGAACTCTCTGCTCACCTTATGCTTATCTGCAAAGCTTTTTTGTCTATCCTGGGATGCTTTCAGATTCTGCCTAATCTTTACAACCTCCTGCTCCATCTCCTTGAGCAATTCTAGACCAAGCACAACCCTGTTCACTGGATTATCCCCAGTTACCAGTGTCCTACACCTCCTGCCATACAAAGCTTCATATGGGATCATCCCCAAGGATGCTTGTTGTCCATTGTTATAAGAAAATTCTACCAAGTGTAAATAATCTTCCCACTAGGTTGGTTTATCCATCACATACATGCGAAGATAAAGTTTAGATTTGTACCCAAATCTGCAAACAACCCCTTCCAAAAATTGGAAGTGAACTTGACATCTCTGTCAGAGACTATTTCCTTAGGCAATCCATGCAATTTGAAAATATCCTTCATGAAGATCTTTGCAATGTCATCGGTCTTATGCGTAGACTTAACCGGTATAAAATGTGTTGCCTTTGTCAACTTGTCCACCACAACCATGATGGAATCATGTTGTCTCCAAATCATTGGAAATCCTATAATAAAATGCATCGAAATAACTTCCCATTTCCATTGTGGAACTAGCAAAGGCTGCAACAAACTTGTTGGGTGTTGATGCTCAACCTTTAACTGCTGAAATTTCATGCACCTTGAAATATATTCAGCCATGTCCTTTTTCATTCCTGGCCAAAAGGACTGTTTTCTGGCTGTAGCAATTGTCTTCTGATATCCCGGGTGACCAGAATATGGAGCTTGATGGATTTCATCCATAACAACTCTCCTCAACTCTACTACATTTGGAATATAAATTCCGCCTTTATAAGTAATAATTCCATCTTCTTCCAATTTATATCCCTCATACCTCTTCTCAAAACTTTGCTTCTGCAATTTGTCTTTTACTTGCTCATACAATTCATCTCCAGTAGTATGATTAACAATTTGATGCCTCAAATCTGATTGGCAAATACTAAAAGATGCCACATGCATTTCCTGCACCTTCCTACTAAGTGGATTAGCTACCTTATTCTCTTTTCCTTTTATGTGTTTGATTTCAATATCAAACTCACATAAAATCTACAGCCATCTTTCTTGCCTAGCATTTAGAGTAGGCTGATCAAATAAATACTTCAAACCGCAATGGTCTGTCCTTAATTCAAATCTTCTTCCCATCAAGTAATGCCTCCACATCTTGATAGCATGTACTATGGATGCAAGTTCTAGATCATGAGTGGCATAGTTCTTCTCATGCTCCTTCAGCTTTCTTGATTCATAACATATCACATGGTTTTCTTGCATAAGGACTCCTCCAAGCCCTTGTTCGCATGCATCGATACACACCACAAATACTTTCTCTGGGTCTGCAACTTTCAATACTGGTGCACTAATGAGAAGATTCTTCAACTGCTGGAAGCTTTCTTCACACCTCAATGTCCATTCAAACTTTATCCCCTTCTTTTGCAAAGAAGTGATAGCATGTGCAACTTTGGAGAATCCTTCAATGAATCTCCTGTAGTATCCTGCAAGTACCATAAAAGATCTTACATCTGACACATTTCTTGGAGTAGTCCAATTCATAATGGCTTCAATCTTTTCAGGGTCTACAAATATACCCTCTTCTGAGATAATGTGACCCAAATACTGAATTCTATCTCTATAGAAGTCACACTTGCTCAACTTTGGATACAGCTAATGCTCTCTGAGCAATTGCAATGTCAATCTAAAATGATCTTCATGCTCTTCCTCATTCTTAGAATACATAAGAATTTCATCAAGGAAAACAAGAACAAACTTGTCCAAATACCACTGAAGACATTGTTCATAAGGCACATAAATGTAGCTGGTGCATTTGTGAGATCAAATGGTACCACTACAAACTCATAATGTCCATACCTTATTCTGAAGGTTGTATTATGAATGTCTTCATCCTTGATTCTCACCTGGTGGTAACAAAACCTAAATTCAATCTTGAAAAATACCTTTGCTCCTCTCATTTGATCAAAGAGGTCATCAATCCTAGGAAAAGGATATTTGTTCTTCACCATGACTTTGTTCAGCTGTCTGTAATCAATACACAACCTGAGTGTACCATCTTTCTTCTTTACAAACAGAACTTGTGCTCCCCAAGGAGACACACTCAGCCTGATATACTTCTTCTCCAATAATTCTTGCAGTTGCATCTTCAGTTCTAGCATTTCAGGTGTACTCATTCTGTAGGGTGTCTTAGACACTGGTGCTGCTCCTAGCATAAGTTCGATTGTGAAATCAATTTCCCTCTTTGAAGGAAGCCTTGGAATCTCATCAGGAAACACATCCTTGAATTCCTGTAACACATGAAATTCCTCCAATGTAGGAGTTTCATTCTTTGTTTCCTCCAAAATATGAGCTGCATACAACTGGCAACCTTTCCTACATAATTTCTTCAACTACAATGCTGAAATATGCCATACAGAAATCACCTTTGGAATTCCTTTCACAATCTTTGAGTTTCCTTCTTCATCCAATCACTCAAAATCCTTATTATAACAGTCAATATTTAATCTGTGAGCTTCTAACCAATCCATTCCAATGAGAACATCATAGGAAACAAGTGGTAGAACATTCAGATCTACAAAAGTGACCAATGCATTCATGATCAATGGGAATTTCTCTACCACTTCACTAACCTTTATCTTAGTTCCAGTGGCTAGCTGAACTAACTAAGATTTTCTATGCTTTACCTTCTTAAAATCACAAATCTCCCATACTCCTCCCATCCCCATGCAATAACTACTTAAACCAATTTCTAACAGAATTAAATGATTGGGTGAATGAGACAAGAAAGGTAGTTGATTGTTTCATGGGTTCTCCCTTTGACATTTGGCTTTTCCCCATTGGCCCCAAAGTTTAAATATTTCCCCCTCCTTATCCTTAGGAAATCATGCCCCCATCTCTTTTAATGTTGCATAGACATAGTTGGTTGTGGGTATTTTAATTAAAATGCATATTTACATGATGCCAAAAATTATAATGTGTTGGATAGCACGATATACCATCGACAACGATTTTAATCGCTGGAACATAAAAAATTAAATCGATGGTGGGGCTTTTGCCTTTAGCTCCACACCACGATTAATTACAATATATACATCATATACATTTTTAATGCAAACGGGGTCAAAACTGGGGTGTTACACAAAACAACCAGTTTCCTTATCTACGATGTGCAACAATACCCATTATTTATCCAATCTCTTTGCATCACACAATTTTAAGGCATCTGTGAACATTAGGTTGCTTCTAAAACTTGGAATTTGCGTCTCTGTGTTTTTCAGTGCTTTGAGATTCAAATATCCACGCTTTTGCACTACTCAGTCACTTCTATGATTTTATGGTCTAAGTCATTTACTAAGTAGAATATTTGCACATCCCGATGTTGGGTATCCTTCTAGTTTGCACTCTTCTTCTTATTCATCTTCTGCTGATATGTGCAATTTGACTCTACTATATATGTGCTTCTTTTGTGATCAACGAGTCATTGATACCCCAAGAAGTACGAAGCTTTCCCAAAAGATGATATTCAATGCTTTATCTTTCAAGATTAATTCAACACATCCGTCTGTTGCTTATTTATACTCTTTCTAGTTCAAGAGATGTGTCCACTCGTTGTAATATATGTATCCATATATTCTCAAGGATTACTCGAATGAATAATCAACTAATAGAAAATAAGTCCATTTGGAAAGAATAAATAATATTGAATATAAATTGATGAGATATATTTACTTTACAATTCGATGGACCATTTAAATATGGTCTTATTTGCCTTTTCAATGGAAGGGTACATCTCTATCGTTTCGATTAATTACATCTCAAATTTAGTTAATATTTGTTTAATTACTTTTCTTTTATTATTTCAATATTTGTTTATTGATATATTATTTTATTTATTACATTGCCTTCCTCATCATGATGCTTTGTCCTAAAAAAAATACCTTATCAATTTTTTTTATAATTTTAATATAGTAAGTAAAATCACGTAAGATTTCATAAAACCATGTGTGGTTTTATGAATTCTATCCTTTAACCTTTTTTTTCTTTCCCTTGTAGATAATTCTTTTTCCCACTTCTTCTTTGTAATATTTATTTTTCTTACTTCTTAGTCTCTTCTTCTTACTTGCATCCAAAATAATTTATTATTTTCGCATTTTTTTTTTTTTAGATTAACTTGATTGAATCTTCTTTGGCCAAAGGCTTGCATTTTGACAAGGTCTTAGATTTTTGGGAAACCCAAAAATGATGGCCAAAAGCCAATTTTAGAAAAAGTCTAAAAATAATGGCCAAACGCCACATTTTGGAGAAGCTTTAAGAAGGTTTTGTGGCCAAAGGCCGGAATTGAGCCTAAGAATGGGATTTGATACCATTGTAATATATGTATTCAGATATTCTCAAGGATTATTCAAGTGAATAATCAACCAATAGAAAATAACTGCATTTGGAAAGAATGAATAATATTGAATATAAATTGATGAGATATATTTACTTTACATTTTGATGGACCATTTAAATATATTCTTATGTGCCTTTTCAATGGAAGGGTACATTTCTATCTTTTCGATTAATTACATATCAAATTCATTTAATATTTATTAATTACTTTTCTTTTATTATTTCAATATCTATTTATTGATATATTGATTTATTATTTTATTTGTTACACTTGTTGGGATGTCGTAAACTTAATGATGCCCCAACTATTATCTTCTATGTCAGTGTGCCACTTTTCACAATTAAACTTTGTGGGGTTTAGCGCACATATGCCTTTTTCTTCGTGGGATTTTCACACATAAGCACGTTTCTTTGTCTTTCATATTATTCTTCTAACTTCTTACCATAGTGGTATTTGCTCACATTGTTATCTTTCATATTCTTCGTCTAAATTCTTCTTCAAGGTTTTTATATGCGCACATATATCCCATGTCATAGTGGGATCTTTTCCCTTCCTGGAATTCCACATTTTTCTATATATATTTATTTAAACCGGATTTGTATGAGGAAGACTCATTTACCTTTGATATCAATGATAGCATCGGCATGTTGTTTTATTTGTTGACATCATTAGCCTTGTTTATCTTAACCTTTGACATCAATGAAAACACAAAGGTTCAACAATCTCCCCCTTTGTCATTGATATAAACACCTACCTTGAGCTCCCCCTAAAATGAGATCTTCCTTTGTGCGCCAAAATCTCTCCTTGCAACTATGCCTTTGATTGTTCTTTTGTGCACATCCATATTTCACTTTCAATGGTCCACTTTCTAATTTTATTTCCCTATGTTGTATTCTCCCCCTTTAACTTCAATGTCAAAGAGATTCTCTCGTTCATCAACTCCCCCTGTCTTAATGAACATTAGTTCCTCTTTGTATTGCTTTTGTTGTGCCAAATCCATTGTTATGTCACAAATAATTCTTTTTTGCGCCAGATACGTTGTATTCTGTCATTATGTCTTGTTACATATTATTGTGGAGCAAATACTATTCCTAGTTTCCCTCTCAGATACTCAAAAGTTTCTCTAGGAAGTGGCTTTGTGAATATGTCTGCAATTTGTTCTTTTGTATCCACATACTCTAATTTCACTATGTTTTCAACAACTTGTTACCTTTCACACAACAATATTTGAACCCAAAATCCAAAAACATTCAACGAAAAATACTATGTCTTCAGATTTCACTTTCAAATTACAAATTGTGATTAAGTTTTTTTAAATTGATAGAATATTAAGTCAGATTTTCGACTTTTCGCAAGTCGAATTTTCGACGTTTTTCATGTCGACTTTTTGACGTGTTGCATGTCATCTTTTCGTCCTTTACCTTAGCTTAGGTGAATGATTGTGTCTTTCCCACTAGGTGACTAAGATTTGGGTTGATTTTCCTTATTAAATATATTAAAAAAACTTTACATATAAAAATAAATTACATATAAAAAACATTAAATATTAAATATAATACATAAAAAATAAAAATTAATAAGCGTAATAAATAAATAAATAAAAATATAAAAATATATAACATAACAAACAAACCAAACTATTTTCCCTAAAGTCTGCTACCTAGTATATGGGACAGCAGTGTTCAAGCACCTCAACAATAAAAGACAGTTTTTAGGGTTTTTTGGATAACAATGTAAAATCAAATAAGGTAAGACAATATGCAGAGACATGATAATTTGAAAACTTCATAATATATAAGTGCAAAGACAATATTTTGCAGGAATGAATGACAACATAGTTAAAGTACAGGAAAAAGGTTTTCAAAGCATATGAATACAAGGATGAGACAGATATTTCATCAGTGCATCATATGTAAAAGTATTGGTACCCAAAATAACATTTCAAATATCAATAAGTATAAATATTTACTTGTAAACAAGAACATATACATAGAAAAACATCTACATAAATGAAAAAGTAGATAAGGGTTCAAACTGAACTAGAAAATATTGAAACAATATAGTTCAAAAGCCTAGCTCCATATAGATATATTAAGAGTCTGTTATAGCTGATTTCACCACTCCAGGTGAATCACACTTTGTAAGGCCTTCCCCTGTCCCGCTGCAGACTCCTTAGGCCCCATGGACCATTTTTTATCCTTTGATGTTTCCTTGACCATCACTAAAAACATGTAAAAAATGATACACATGACTTTTAAACCTATAAGCGTGTATATACGTGGGTTTGACCACTAAAACCGCATACATCGGGATGTGTACAAAATCCAAATCCTTTTGGAGTTTTCCTTGACATGGATCTGACTCATTTGACTCCTAGCCTTCCCTATGCCTTGAGATCGCTCGGATTCAACCTTTCATTACCCCTTTGAAAAGCTATATAAGCAACCCCTTGGTACATTGAAGGCATAAGAGAGAATTGAGAGCAAAGAAACTATAGTCCATTGTTGCTGGAACTTATGCTTGAGTCTGCATCCCTTTTTCCCTTGGAGCACTTTTGTGTTCTTCCCAAGCTTCCCTTTTGCTTGTCAGCTTGCTATCGAGAGATGGAGGATTAAAGTGGTGGAGGCCCAAGTGGGGGATTCAGTTTCTCCGATTCGCAGACGTGCCATCAGAGGTTGTATCTTGTAATCTCTTATTTATATTAATAGAAATATCTTTTCCTATCCAATAATGTGTGTTTGAATGAATGTTTTATCCATTGGATTATGTCAAATGCTTATACATTATTGATTATATATGCTAGAATAGATCTAACACCATGATATATAGAACACTTGTATTGTTTACTTGTTGTTGAGGAAGTAATCTATCAATTCAAGCTGAAGTTGGAAAGCTCAAGGGGGATCTACTTCAACCGTCCAGAATAAGGTAGAAGGTCTGATCCTTTAGTGTTAGACATTTAAATTCTATTGCATATTAGAAAGGATTGATTTCTGGATTCAAGTTGTCTGTTGTGGTACCCCAAGCCATAGGAATTTCTCTCCGTAATAGAATTGGCGACTCCGCTAGGGAGTTCCTAGTAGTTGTCCTTTGGGGGTTGTGTTATCAGCATTCAATGAATTTAAATTGCTCTTTCTCTCTTGTTTCTGTGTCGGGCCTGGGGGCATGTATGCCTGGTAGTGTCTGATTTGTGTCAAGTTTGTCTCAGCCTGTCTGTTTGCCTTGATTTTATGCACCTTTCTTCCTGTACGTGAGTTTTTAACTCACAGTCACGTATACACGTGGGTTTCTCTGTGATTTCCGCGTATACATGTGGGTTTACTGCAAACAGTCGTGTATGCCCTTGCTTTTGTCTTTTTGTGGGAATTAATTGGTTGCTGGGTGAATTTTGATTTTTGCTGAGTCTCCTTTGGCACTGCCTAAGTCTGTTTATACCTCTGTTTCTGACCAAAAACGGTTTTTTTAGGCTAAATTTTTTTTTAAGAAGGTTCTTGTCATGGCATTTTCAATTTTTTGTTTAAGATTAGTGCATTATAGTTATTTTACCTTAATGCTTTGCTTGAGTGCTGTTTGTGTGTGCTTGCAGAGTCTAGGGGTTTTAGAATCATTCTTTTGCTTTTTGCATCTCATTTTATTTCAAAAAATCCAAAAACATTTGCTTATCATCATGCATTGCATTTTGCATTTTTGCATTGTACTTGCATTAGATTTTCTTTGGAGTACTAGTTAGGACTTCATATAGGAAAGCTTGCATTCATCATTTGAAAAAAAAATGTGCATTTCACGTAGTAGCATACCTTGTTTTTATGGACACAGTGCATTTGCATTGATTGTTAGGTGTGCATTTTACTTCATGTTTCGTCATAACACCATTAGTTGCACGGTCATATCCCTATTTTGAGTAATAAAGCCAATTAAAATCAACGCTAAATTAAAATGAATTACACTCTTTTCTTTTCTAGGGTGCACCAACAAGCTTACGTTTTAGGATCTTGGAATAGTTCATTGTAAGTTAATTCTCCAAGATCACTAAACAACAACATGTATGTGTCTGTCTAGGTGAGTGTGTGAAATCCTTGGTATAACCAGTGTTTCTCAGGATCCTCCTCTCAAAAGGGAGTTAAGCACGAGGCAGTGTGAGCGGTTATTGATTAGGATGACCCCTAGTCATAACTGAGTAGCACCGAAGATATTTCTAGGATTGTATTCGTATCTAGCGGCTCTTTCGAGAGTTTCAGGCTTTGATACCCTGCCCATACAGTCAATCCCTCCTTCGACTGTCTACCTGAGCATTGATTATATTGAGGTGACCTTAGTGGCCTTACCTAGAATATCGAGGGGTTACTTTGCAGGGGTTATTATGCGGGTGTCCCGGCCAAGTTGGGGTCAGACAACATAGTCACTTTACGCGTTGAAGCTGAGGGCCACAATAATTGGTTACGTACCTCTGCTTGTTGTGTGTGGGAGTATCAAGCCTCTCCTAGGCGAGACATACCTGCTTCATTCGGGAGCTCATTTATCTAGCCCTTGTTTTCCTACATTTGGCTTTAGATTTTATTAGTGATTGCTCTATGCATGATAGTTGGCCTAGGGTTTACATAAATAGAGAGTCTTTTCTACTTTTTGATTCATTGTGGATTCGGGTGCGGATCCTCATTGTTCTTGTCATTTAGTAGGACTTTCGCCTTCTACTTCTCCTCCTCCTTTGGGAGAGAGACCTAGACAGTCTAGGTGGACTATTTCACACATTGATTCACACACCATGGGAGACCATTTAGAAGGTATTCCCGAACCACCTTCTCCCATTCGTGTCGACGATGGGGAGTTTACTCCTACTTACGATCCTTCACCCGACTTGGCTGAGTTAGGTCCTGTGATTTTTGAGATAGGAACCATGCACGATAGACCTAATCACTCTAGGTTTGATTCCCCATTGACGCGTTACCGGTATGGAATGTTGGAGGACATTGAGACTCATTTTTAACCCGCTAGCACTAGCTATGGTAGTTATGCTATGTCTGGTTTCACTACACATGATTTGGCATTTCATGCCAAATCCGAATTCGAGCCTAACACTATGCCTGGGGCCACTCTCATTCCTTACCATGCAGATAGGTTTGGGAGCACTAGTCACATTGCACCTTTCATCTTGGTGGTGGAATTTACATCACATATCCCTCCTAGGTCTAGGGTTAGCGATCCGATTAGGATACCAGATCCGAGACGAGTGACGATAGGCAGTAGCATGTACATTATTACTCAGATTCCTTCATCCTCGGTCCCTAGTTCTTCAAATGTTATTCCTCCACCTTATTCGTGTGGTACTTCAAGCTGGCACATGGCTATGAGTCAGGTCTGTACTACGGTTACTAGACCTATTGTGTCTTAGGTTTACATACTGCTCGTTGCTTTGGGAGGCTATGTTCATACTTCTAGAGGGCATGTTACTACTTCCGGGGCATATATCCCTACTTCCAGTATGTATATTCCTACTTCCTGAGCGTATATTCCTACCTACGGAGTGTCTCATGGGGCATCGCATGCAATGAATTATGGATCCTATTATGGGACGCAGTATGGATAGGGTTATTCACCTTATGGGGGTGGGTATCACCAACCTGCATACTTTCCTAATTACGGCTTTGTAGCTCCTACTAGTCAAGGTCCACCACACTATGGTGCTTCCACGCCACCCTATACGGGTCATATGGGAGGAGGGAATTATGGCCAAGGCCATGGTGGTAATCAGACCTATATGAATCAGGGAGCAGTCAATCGACCTCATCATCCTAGGCTCCCTTTCCTCACAATGCTCAATCTTCCTAACTTGTCAAGATTGATGAACGATCCTGTAGCTCATGACTCGACTTAGCCGGCTGTCCCTACCAAGATTCCTTCAAACATACCAAAGTTCAAGGGAAAACTAGGAGAGGATCCGAGCAAACACATTACTACGTTTCACCTATGGTGCTCTTCAAATTCCTTACATCAGTACTCAATCCATTTGAGTCTATTTCAATGCACCCTTATAGGGCCTGCCGTGAAATGGTATATAGAGTTACCTAGGGGAGCTTTCGCTTTGTTCGATGACCCTGCGATGACTTTTCTTAATCACTTCCAACTACCAATGCATTATGACGTTGGTACTGAACTCTTGTTGACATTTTGACAAGATAAAGCCACACATATCTCTGATCATATCCAAGAGTGGCATAGACAAAAGAGGTTAATTAAAGCCTTTATACCGCCGAAATTCCTCCTTGAGTGGTTCCTCAAGTCGTTATTGACGTATATAGCGAAGGATGTTTCCACATCTGGAGTGTAGAATGAGGAACAAGCGATTTTCAGGGCACAGGAACTAGACTTGATCTATGCTCAGTCCAGTTTGTTATATGAGATTATTCCCAACACTCCGCATTCTAGTTTCGACCCCAAAGTCAAACCTATACCACATGTCGATGGCATTGTGGGTTGTGCAAGTGCGAAACCTACAGATTCGGTTGCAAAACAAGTTAGTCAATTTTCAATCAACCAATCTACTTCGAGACAAGCTACGGCTTTGTCTCAACCTGCCCAAATGATGAGTGTACTTTTTGTGCAATCGTTGGACCAGAAGGGTAACCATCAGCCTGGACGAAATAGAAAAAAGGGTAAGAATAATCGAAAGGGTGGGAATAAGAATGAGAATGCTAATAGTAATGACAAGAATGGCCAAACTGCTGGGGGGGACAAGCAAGCTAAATGTAAGGTTAAGTTCCCTTGCAAGTTATGTAAGGATGATCACCTCACTTACTTGTGCCCTCGTATTGAGGAAGCTTCGAGATTCTTGGCACAGGGCCTAGTTGTGCTAACTAACCCTTTACCGCATAATCAAAATATGAACTCAAAGTCCCATGACCAGTCTAGTGATGATCATGATCTGCCAGAGATTATTGGTCATGGGTGCATTAACATGGTTCGTGCTGCGAAAGTTGTGACCCATGCGAAAGATTATGGTTCATCACAACCCAGCCCAGGCAAAGAGCTTGATCCACCAGGGTCCCCTTTGTGTATTGAGAAACCTATGGATAAACATGAGACTACATCTTGCATTCCTAAGGGAGTCCTTAAGCATTCAGGGCATAATCCAAATGCTTGAGCCAACCAGAACTATTTAGTTGTCGAGGATTTGGGCCACACTCCTTGTGCGATGTCTGCATTGGAAGTGCTTCAGAGTTGTCCATTGCAAAGGAAGGTGTTGCTTTTTGCCCTTGGTGTGAATGATGATAATTCTTCCTATGTGATCAAATTTGAAACCATAGGACTTAAGCCTCACTTGCCCTACTATGTGTCTCTTTTGATTCATGTAGAATGTCTTAATATGATCGTCAAGCGCGTTGTGATTGACGAGGGCGCTGCTGCTTCTGTGATGTCTTTATCCTGTTGGAAGGGTCTAGGTTCTCTTGAGTTGTCTAAATCAGCGACCATGTTAACTGCATTCAATGGGAGATATTTTAGGCTGCATAGCATTCTTCCTTCCCTTAAAGTCCATTTGGGAGGGAAGACCGTTGCAATAGAGGTCAAGGTGGTTGATGCACCCCTTGACTATAATCTCTTGCTAGGTAGGAACTGGATGTACAGTATGCAAGTCATTGCTTCTTCCTTGTTTTGTGTTGTATGCTTTCCACATAATGGGAAGATCGTAATGATTCATCAAACGAAATTCAAGAATCCGTCTGTTACCACATCTTCAGGAGCTTCGATCCCGATCATTGAGCACTCTTAGCCGACAACTAGGAATGTGGGTGTAGGCATGTATCCATCCCTCATGGGAAGTTTTAGTTTTCCTGCACCGATCCTGATGATAGGATCTAGTTCCGATGAGGCTTTGACATCTATGACATCGGTGTCTTTTCGCACAAATCATATGGAAGATCCTTGGATTCTTCCTACACTGAGTACTTCGAGTGAGCCCGTCTTGACGGATGTGCCATCGCCTATAGCTATGATAGCTTATCAATCTAATCTCAAGAGTGTTGCAGAGCCTAGTCCTTCCTCTTCACAGATGGAGGAGGCATGGGCAGTATAGTATTCTCACGCACATGACTACCTTGATACGGTTTTCCCTTCAGATGAAGCGATTATTGAGGCTATGTCAGGAGTTGAGCCACCATGGGAGGAACTCCATCATAGATCATACTTCCTTCCAGAGCTTGACCTCTTGGAGCATGAGGATTTTAGGGCAGTTCTTAGTCGGAGAGTTGGTAGTCCTATGGTTCCATTAAGCTCTACTGGTCCGATGGCTGATGGAAACATGGCCAACATATCTTCAACGATTCCTATCAACATCTCTCGCAATCCTTGCACAATAGAGAATGTCTATATTGGGGCAGAATGTTCCCATGCTGAGATTCTTGAATACACTGAGCTATATAAGGAATTCTGTGATATTTTTGCTTGGTCTTACGACAAGATGCCAGGTATTGACCCTCATATTGTCGAGCATGAGATTAAGACTTACCCCAACGCTAAGCCAGTTTTACAACGTTTATGTGTGGTGAATCCTAGGAAAGCACTCGCCATTAAGGCAGAGATAGAGAAGCTGTTGAAAGTTGGTTTCATCTATCCTGTTCCCTTGACGGAGTGGGTTTCAAACCCCATTCTGGTGGATAAGAAGTAGGGAGAAATCCACATATGTACTGATTTCCACGATTTGAATCGTGCCTGTTTTTGGGTAAAATTATTGCTACTTAATTTACCTTCAATTTAATTATCAACCAGGACACGTAAACTTTGAGTCACTACACCATATGTGCAGGGAAAAATGGTTTCAAGCTCATACCTAGGGTAATTTTGATTTGCTCACAGACAAAGAAGCAGAATGTAGTCTATGGAACTAACTACTCTATTGAATAGTCAATATCAAAAGTTGTTAAGTCTAACCTAAGGAAATGGAATCAACTTGCTGAGCATTATTTTACAATTCACAAATTTGTCAAATCCAATAAAATCTACAACAATCTCAAACTATGCTAATTATTGATCTATTCTTTAAAACAAGCAACCAAATGAGAAGGCTCACTGGTGGATAAATGATAAGATTCTGTAGAGAAGTACCATTTGATATAGTTAAAATACCCTCTCTACATCTTATAAAGGCATTGGCAGTTGCTAACCAGGGTCTGCCTAGTATAACAGGATGCTCCCCCATTGGGTGTTTGATTTGGAGTACCAGGAAATCCATTGGATACTCCCAAGAAGCTACAGTGACAGTAATGTCATCTAATGCCCCTACAGGTTTAACTGTGCTCCTATCAGCCAACTCCAAAATGGTAGGAGTAGGTCTGAGGAGATTGTACAATTGAAGTGTCTGCATGGTGGTCATAGACATGACATTAATCACAGCCCCTAGGTCAACTAGAGTGTTTCCTATTGAAATTTCATTAATACAAATGGTCACCACTGGGTTCCCAGGATTTGCAAATTTCGGGAGTAAGGGATGGTCTGAAATATAGTCAGACAACTGGCCTATAATGTTTATTGTGGGTGGAACTTTTTGTTTTCAACCAGGTTTCTTCAAGCATAATTCCCTTATCATCTTTGAATAGATAGGAACATCTATAATGGCCTGGAGAAATGGAATTATGATACAAACATTTTTTAACTCGTTCTCCAAATCAAATTGCGAACGAACCACAGGTTTCTCTATTAATAACCTCTCTAGATACGGGGGGGGTTTATATTCAATTGTGGTTGAGCGGATGATTGAGAATTTCAAGTTCCAAGCACTTGAGTGTTTTCTAAGGCAACCTGCACTTCTTCTTCCTCTTGAATTTATTTTTTAGACATTTCTTCTCCAGACTCTTCTTTAATAATCACTGCTCGAGGAGTTTTATTTAATGTTTTCCCATACCTTAATTGTATTTCCTATATAGGAGCTGAATGGATCGCATAAGTTGGTGCCATTTGTATTTCAGCATTATGAAGAGGTTTGGATGGTCTGTTATTAGGGTTTGGGACAGGTTGAGCTGGAAACAACGTGGGTCAAGGAGAGTTTGGATTTTGATATTGTTGTGGAACTAGGTTTATAGGAGGAAGTGCAGGTGGTGAAAACCAGATAATAACTGTTGCATATTTGGGGGCATTGAACAGTAACCAGGAGGAGTATGCAATGGAGTTGTTGGTTGTGTTCCTCCATAGGACTGTCCCTGTGGTCCTCCATAGGACTGTCCTCTCCAGCCTTTCTACCATGGTTGGGTTTGAGTAGGCTGAGAAGGCCAATTCTGCCACATTTGTGGACTCCATGGCTGCTGAGATTGCTACATGGGATAGTAATATGCAGGATTTGGAAAAATAGACTCTTGGTACATGTTTTGGGGTCTAGGCTACCAGGGCCTTTTTTATGCATATGATGGATCCATAGGTTCAGTATTAAGCTTGTAAAGAGATTTCAATTCTAGTAATGAAGGGAAATTGTCAGTGGGGTGTTTATCAGAACAAAGAGCACAGACTAAAATAATATTAAGGGGACACTCCTTCAAAGGGTGTCTTTTTCTGCATTTAGGACAGAATATGTGTAGTGCTACTATGTCCTCTTATTCTTGCCATTTTTTTGTTTTCAATGCATCAAATTGGGAACTCAAGGTGCCTAAAATATCGGTTTTGAAGTTTTCCAACAAGTTCCCCAATTCAGTTCTTGTGACTCCACCAGTTCCTACTGTCTTAGAAATGTGGGAAGGACCTTCCCTCGTGCTTCTTCCAGCCTTGGCTCTACTTCTAGAATATTTTCTACATAATTCAGTAATTTCCTCAAAGGATTTATGAGACACATCACTGATGCCATGAGGTTGAGGATTTCCACATACTCCTCTAGAATCCCTTTTAGAAAAAGAGTTCTGACTGCATCTTCTTGTAGAGCATTATACTTAGACTTCTGTAATACAAAGCTATAGTGTTCCAGAATATCCTCAAGACTCTCTTCTTCATGCTGTTGCATTTTAAAGATATCATTTTGTGAGTCTCTAGGTCCACAGTAGTCTCAGTATTTTTTAAGGAAAGCACTCTTCATCTCATCCCAAATTCGAATGGTGGATTCCCCCAGACCCATAAACCATCTAAGTGCAGAATCTTTCAGGGTGGCCGAAAATAGTTTTAACTTTTGTGCATCATGTAGATAATTATAACTCCTACACATGATGTCAAACTCAAATAGAAAGGTATCTGGATCTTCAGTACTTTTCCCGTAAAAGGTAGGTAATGAAGATGTTGGGATATTTTTCATATTGACATCACATGCAAGATCCAAAATGGGGAAGCCAAATGTTGTTTCAGTTCGTCCTTCGTGTTCTCCCTCCCCTTCCATATGGTGTCCCATTTCCTGATCACTCATAACAAGAGGATTCATAAACCAATTGACACCTAACCTATCTCTTCTTGGGGATGGGATGAAATCCCAACGTTCAGGCCTAGGCTGATGTTGAAAAGGTGAATTTGTGGTATATTCCACTTGAGAAACCACCAAATTCTGAGTATGTCCGAAAAGGGAATTCACTCTTTCTATGTTCACTATGTCAACCAAATTGGAATCTTCCTTTGTTGGTGAAGCTTGTAGGGTCTATGGAATCTCCACTGAGTGTAACCTCAGTTCCCTCTGGTCTGGTCCCTAATTCCATGGATATTTGGGTGTTGTTGCTTTCTATCTCTTTGCTGGTATTCCTATCCCTAGGGTTAGTGAGGGGTGGGGTTTTATTTCCAAAAAGATCGGAATGAATTTTAATGTATCTACCCTTACTATCTCTGGGTCTCATCAAAAAAATTACTGTAAATAACAAGACTTCTGATCAAATAAATCAAAATACCTATGCTACAGATGGGTTTGAAGGAACCTATTATAACAGATGTGTAGGTTCTTACCTCTCATCTTACTACCCCTTCTCCTCCAATCTGCAAAGGATAATCATACCAAAAGTAAACAATCAACAAATCAATAGAAAACAAAACTGATCAAAAATGTCTAAATGTATCTACTGCTGCTATCGCTAGATTTTATCTAAGTAATGAAACGAAAAAATCACACACCTATGCTACAGGTGGGTTTGAAGGAACCTGTTATAACAGATGCACAGGTTCTTACCTCTTGTCTTACCGCCCCTTCTCCTCCAATCTACAACAACTAGTCACACCTAAAAATGATGTGAAACAAATGAGCAAGATACTAGCTTACCTTGGAGCAACTCCCTGGAAACGGCGCTAAAATGTTGGGTAAAATTATTTGTACTTAATTTACCTTCAATTTAATTATCAACCAGGACACGTAAACTTTGAGTCACTACACCATATGTGCAGGGAAAAATGGTTTCAAGCTCATACCTAGGTTAATTTTGATTTGCTTATAGACAAAGAAGTAGAATGTAGTCTATGGAACTAACTACTCTATTGAATATTCAATATCAAAAGTTGTTAATTCTAACCTAAGGAAAGGGAATCAGCTTGCTAAGCATTGTTTTACAATTTACAAATTTTTCAAATCCAATAAAATCTACAGCAATCTCAAACTATGCTAATTATTGATATATTCTTTAAAACAAGCAACCAAGCAAGTAACTAGTTCATGAAAGGAAACCCTACTTTCAAACCTGACTACACAATGAATACTTTTTTATCAATCCTAATGGTCTTATACCTTTTTAACATCGCCTCTAAGACTACACTCATCACTCATAAAGAATCTTATAATAAACATGATGGCTCTTCTTAACCCTAATTCATACAAGCACTTATCATTCACAAATAATTACTAGAAATAAATTTGCATTTTTGTTAACTACAGACACACCTCCACTTGCATTCTATGCTCACAAAAAGATCTTGGGACTATTCAGATAAAATAAATTTCACTCTCATTTGTCTATCCTACGAGGCTTATCTTTGAACCAGAGGAAACAAACACTGTCAAATATTAATGAACTGTGTTTTTTCTCTTTAATTTCATTCAAGATTCTGAAATCAGCAAAGCATAACTCCAATCCTCCATATAACCAGTTTGAAATGCTATCCTGAAAACCCTATAAACTCTATAAGCTAAAATCTCTATAAATTCTATATACTTCTAAAACCTCTGTGAATTCAGTAAATGCTACAAGTTCTTTAAATTCTTTAAAGCAATACAAATCTTTGAAACACTCCACAACCTTGTAAACTCTGTGACCTAAAATAATTCTAGACAAGAATTTTAATCATTCAATAATCAGTATCACTCCTGGAAATAAAAGAAATCTAGAAATCTAAATCCAACTCTCTCTACTCTTCAAATTTCTACTCTACGAAATTGAACCTACAGACGAAGCTGAAAGGAACTATTTTATCCAAAGGTGTTAAATAATGCAATCAAGCTTATCACACACATTTCAATGAGATCGACTAGCTTAATGTAAGTATGTATTTCATTCCAAAATCACAAGTTGTTAAAACTATTGGCATACATTCATAAAAACAGTATCAAAATATACAGTATAACTTTACTTACAGCAGTAAAAACAACGCTACACACAGATAACCAGAGTTGAAGGTGGGCCATGCCTTCAACACCTATAAATCTGAAACTAAATCTTTAGGAACATGAATGCAACTGTTGATCAATTAATAAAAAGTCAGAGTTTTACGATGTCTTCTCCTCGTGTGCCCTTAGGGTTTCAAATTCATATTTATACTTGAATCACAAAATGAGTCGACCATTGAGCAAGGATCGACCCCATCCCAACAGATCTACACTTATCCTGATCAATAATGTATAACATAAATCAAAAGATTGGATTCAAATTTCTTGGAATCCATACCTTGCTGAAGATTGAGGGCAACAATTTCTTGAGCAAATGACAGCTACAAAACAGCACCGGGTAACTTCACATGCATCTTGGAAATGATTTGAAACCAAACAAGACATTATCTCTAGCAACAAAATCCCCCAAATCTCTGCATCAGTCAACATACAATCCTTAAGTGCCGAGACAAGCATTGAATCGAACAACAAAAAAGGACCATTGCGTGAAAAATAAAGGTTTGTTAATTGACCAATCTTTAAGTAAAAACTAAAGTTTCATTTTATAAATTAAAACCCAACAAAATAATAGATAAAATAATGAAAAATATCAAAAATTCACCTGTTGGAGCACCTTGTAATGTTGCCCTTGAAAAGGCATATTCAAACACAAAACACAACTAGATAAAGTTGAATATACTTGATCTCAAGGAACTTTGAACTAAAAATAAGGTGTTGAACAAGCAAAAACAGGAGGCCATCACCTGTCCTAAGGACAATTTCCCCACACCATTTATTGATCATATTTTGGATGAGTGTGCGGGGAGTGAGGTGTTCTCCTTCATGGACGGCTTTTCCGGATATAATCAGATACAGATTAAACCTGAGGACCAACATAAGACTGCATTTATTTGTCCTTGGGGAACGTTTGCATATCGGAAAATGCCTTTCGGCCTTAAAAACGGCGGAGCTAAATTTCAGCGGGCAATGAACTTGATCTTCCACGATCTCAAGTCAATTGTCAAGGTATTTTTGGATGACCTTGCTGCTCATTCTCGCATGAGAATGCGTCATACCTATCACTTGAGATTGGTATTTGAAATATGGCGGCAATATTTGGTTAGATTAAATCCTCATAAGTGCATATTTTGTGTGAAATGAGGGCATTTGTTAGGATTCATCATTTCTAAAGAGGGTATAATATTTGACCCTTTGAAGGTTGAGGCAATACTTCAATTGTCTCCCCTAAAGAATATTCGTCATCTTCAGTGTTTGCAAGGCATGGAAAACTTCTTACGAAGATTTGTTGTCAACTTTGCCAATTTGACTAGAGGCTTCATGTGTCTCTTAAAGAAGGGCACCCCCTTTTATTGGGATGAGTGAGCCTAGGAGTCCTTCGATGCACTCAAGCGAGCCCTAGCATCGGCCTCGGTGATTAGTCCCCCAGACTATAGCCATGATTTTCTATTATATGTGGCCGCATCATGAGAGATGATTGGTATGGATTTGGTTCAAGAGGATGAGGAGCTCCAAGAGTATGTCATATATTATTTGAGCCAGAACCTTATTGACGCAGAGATTCATTATTCTCATGTCGAGAAGCTTGCTTTAGCTACTGTACATGCGGTTCAGCGGTTGAGACATTATATTCTCCTACGCCAAACCTTGGTTGTAGCCCATGTCAATCTGTTTCAATTCATCCTCACCCAAAGGATGATTGGGGGAAAATATAATAAATGGATTGTCATTCTGCAAGAATTCGATCTTGAGTTTGTTTCAGTAAAATTGAAGAAGTCTTTAATTTTTGCAGAGCTTATATTGGATTTCCCGAACGAGGCCGAGGAGTTGGTTTGTGAAGATACGTTTGTCAATGAACACATCTTCTTAATCTCAATGTTAGACCCATGGTATGGGGATATCATAATATATTTACAAACATTGAATACCCCTACTCACCTCTTGCGAGATGAACGACGACGATTACGTCACGTCTCCAAGAACTACCTCATAGTGGATAACACTTTGTACCACCGTGGGGTAGATTCCATTTTACGACGTTGTTTAACTCATGAGGAGGCTGAGGTAGTGCTAAATGATTGCCATGGAGGGGCGTGTGGTGGTCATTTATCTGGGCTTTCTACAGCTCAAAATATTTTAAGAGTGGGTTATTTCTGGCTATCGATCTTTAAGGATTGTGTTGATGCAATCAAGAGGTGCCACCCCTGCCAGGTGTTCACGTGTAATATGCGCTCAAAACCTACCCCGTTACATCCCATTATCACCATTGGTCCCTTCATTAAGTGGGGGCTAGATTTTATGGATTGCAACCCAGCTTCGGCTGGGGGGCACCATCATATTATAGTGGTTATTGATTACTTCACGAAATGGGTTGAGGCTATGCCTACAGTAAAATCCAACGGTGACACAGCCGCTCACTTTGTATTCAACCAAATCATTACTCGGTTCAGGATTCCGAAAGAGCTTGTCACTGACCATGGCTCGCACTTTCAGAACCATATGATAGAAGAGTTGGCATCAAAGTTAGGGTATAAGCAAGAGCACTCCTCTTCTTACTACCCTCAAGTGAATGGACAGGTAGAGGCAGTGAATAAATCACTCAAATCCATTCTCCAACGAACCACTGCACAAAGCAAGAACAATTGGCACATCATGTTATATCCTGCTTCGTGGGCATATCGAACCGCTATTAAGACTGCCACTGGTTTTTCTCCATATCAACTTGTACATGGAGTGGAGTAGATATTTCCAGTTGAATGCAAGATTACTTCTTTGAAGCTAGTTGTAGAACTCTTACCGGACACTTCCCCATTAGAGGAGGGTTTGGTTCACCTTGAGCAACTTGATGAGCAATGTCGAGATGCCTTGGTGGCTCTAGAAGTCAATAAACATCACGTAAAGGTATAGTACGATAAGTCTTTCCATTCAAGGAGGTTTAGTGAAGGATACTTGGTCCTTTTGTGGGACCAACCGAAATAACCCTTGGGGGCAGGGAAATTTAATCCTATGTGGCGTGGTCCTTACGTGGTCAAGCGTGTCTTAGAGAAGGGTGCGTATGAGTTAGTGGATTACGAAGGAACAACCTTGGTGGAGCCTAGAAATGGGCTCTATCTCAAGAAATACTGTGCATGATCTTCATCAAAGGCTGCTTATTTTATATTATTGTACAGCTTTGCATAGTTAGGTCTTTTTCTTATTGTGATTGGGTTTGTGGTTAGTTTCCATTTCTTTTGGTAGATGTCAATGGAATCTTCCACCTACATAGGATTAGTGGATGGTGCAAGCCGTCACACTCAACACTCAGCCTCTGCTGCTTGGGTGATTTATACTCCTATGGGTCAAGTACTATCTTCAAGAGGCATATGTCTACGGCCATCTTCCAACAATGTTGCTGAATACAGTGTCGTTATCGAGCTTCTACGGGATGCCATTTTACATGGCATTCTATCTTTTGAGGTACGTCTTGATTCGAAGTTAGTAGTGTCATAAATCAATGGTTTGTACCATGTTACAGATCCGACGTTATCGAGAAGATTCTTACGTGTGAGATTGTTAGAACGACAATTTGACAATATATCATATATACATATTCCAAGAAATAATAATCAAGTTGCTGAATCATATGCAAACTACGTGTTAGATTGGCATTTGTTTCATTCACAATAAATTAATCACAAATTTTTTTTTTACAAATGTAAATAAATAAATCGATCACCATAAAACTTTTTATATATACATCCAAAATGTGATAATACATAGTGTCATGATACAAAATTGGGGCTTTCGAGCCACCAGCATATAATACACAGTAGTACAAAATGTATACACTCCCAAGTGTCTAATCCTATGGAGGAGGAGGAGGGTTGTGATCATGGAAGGTCACTACGGCTCTAGCTAGCCGTCGAAATAAGCGCACCATGCGCATGGTACACCCACCACCTACCGCTGCATAGCCTCAGGCAAGTCCTCGACTTGCACCATGGGAACTCTATGTGTCAGTCTCACAAAATTGGTATGAATGCTCTGGATCGTCCGCTCCGCATCCACACCCATGATTTAATCTCCTCTTCCCCTTCGTCTATGACGAGGGAAGCCCTCTGGCCACTGTGGTCCCACATCTACACACAAATGGTAGATGTCACTATGTATTCCCATGCAAAAATATGTCTTTTTGATTCCATATAATCAAGAAAACACAAAAAAAAAAAAACTCAAAATTTAAAAAGAGAGGGTCGAGATTCGTTACCTATATTGCCATATGTCGATCCTGGTGGTAGCGGCATGTCCGAGTCCCCCCGAAAATCTATCCCTGCATAGGGGTAGTCATCGATGGCAACTATCTATCGTCGCCACCATGGAAAGAAGTCAGTTGGATATGGGTTGGCCACCCTACCACCCCCCAGTCTGCGCATAGCATCTGCCCATCGTCGTTGGGATAGATCTCGAACCCCATGAAGAGGAACATCCACTCTGGGGCTCAATCTTGGAACACGCTGGAAGAAAAATGTGCTCAAAATACTGCTGGACCTGAATTTCTGCACTCTTCCTGCCTTACACTCACTGAACTGATGTTTCATGTTACTCGGTAGTGTAGTTCTCCAGTCACAGATCGTGGGTCTCATGCACTCCACTGCGTAGAACATCAGAGGCCGCAAGGCCTGGTGGAGTGATACCAAGCCTGCTATCCTGCCCAATGTCAATAGTATGGCCTTTAGGCCCAGCACCTGTATAATGTTGGTAGGGACCTAACTCCCCACCTTCTTTGTGTCTGGATAGCAGTACACCACAATGTACTCATCGATAGTCAGGCCACCACCTGGCCCACCACGAGAACGAAGGTTCACCACTTCCCCTCGTCTAGAAATCCCAGTAATGAAGTATATGTCCTCCACCTCTATGGTGAGGGACATCCCATCTATATGGAAGGACTCCGAATCTAGATCCCAGTAATCCACCAGCATCTGTAATAGTCTTGGTTTGGCCCTCAAACCACCAAGACACCAAAACTTGTAGAGTCCACATGCACGTAGAGCTTGTTGAGCCATTAGATCGGCCCTTACTACTTCCTCTACCTCACCATGATCATGCTCTCTCCACTCTAGGACCATCCTGCACAAGAAATTGAAAAGTTTCCCATTAGTTTATTGAAAAAACCATATGCGCATCCTCATATGTGACTGTTTTCAAAACAGCCGTGTATGTATGCGGGTTTGAGGGAAATTTCCATGTATATCTAGCCCTATACGTGGAAAAAAACCTCGATTTTCGTGTGGGCCACAGTGCCCATTTTGGGTTGGCCTAGAAAGCTGAATAGACCATGGAAATTCATAAAAATTGTATCAAAATGAAAGAGAAGAGCATGAGTAAATACCTAGAAGAAACGGTAGTGGATTCTGCTAGCTGGATCTCCTGGAATTCGCTGTTGAAAATCAGAGCTCAAATGGGTAAAAGTTTCAAATGATTTATAATATTTTGAATTGTTTACTATTTATAGAAATTTTTCAAATATTTGAAAACTTTTACCCCCTTTCCTATAGTTTCGACATTTTTTAACCATTTTGGACCGTTTTTGACATAATTCATGATGTAGAGGACCTTTTTCAGTGCCGTTTCAGCCGTTGGATTGACCCGTTCGTGCCGATTTTAGGTATCATGTCTAACCTGGCATATAGATTAGGTTTCATTACCGTTTGCATTTTTCATAACCTTATGACCATCTTATCATGACCTTAGGTACGAGCCCACTCTATTATGTCACAGAACCTTCTTGCTACTTTAGAAGTGGCATGATATGAGTGGTAGAGATTTACCTTACATGGGTACCCTAGTTAGCACCTTATTTGCATTTGGTGCCCATGCTGATGTTTTCTCCTTTAGGGTGTGGGAGTCCATTGTATAGTATCACCATGACATTTCGCAAGAGCTTCATACTCCTCTTGATATTTTGTTGGCCTATTCCCCTCAGGACTCCCTCATGTCAAGTTGTGAATGCATTATCATGAGCTTTTCCTGCCTTATTGAGCCTTATGCCGGCTTCCTCGACAATGCGTTTCAGCCATATAGACCGAGCTTATCTCATGCCTATCCATGTAGATCCAGTTTTTATATCCTTTGCAGCTTGTTTCCCTTTTTACCGGGAGGGGATTTTCCCATGAGTGTCAATATCCTACACATGTATCCTTGCATTGAGCATAGGTATGTTCCACTGCTTGGAACTAGTTTGTTTGCCCTTATGACACTCGTCTCCTCCTAGTATGTAACTATAAAGCTATTTTATTCTTTTTTCAAGCTTTTTAAATAACTGAAAAAGTAAAAAAAAAATTAAAAAACCAAAAATCCACACAAGGAAAGATGTTATCTGTGGCAGCTGTCGAGTCGTGTCGCCTTCAAATAGAGCACTGTATATCACATCCATTGGTTGGGTTATAGTTTGACTTTAGGAGTTGTACTCATGTATCTGAGTTTATCTCGACTGACTGGTTAAGCTTCCAGTCCCTATGGAGCCTCTGTCGATGCCTCCTATGTCGCAGAGATGTCCCAGTTTGTATATCGAGTCTATGTTGCCTTCATTCAGTCACAATACACCGTTATGCTCTTGTTCGAAGGAATTTGAAGCCTGAGTCGGCCATTCCTTAGTTCTCTTGACTTTGCATGTCGGCCATTCTCGGTACAGTTACTGGTTCATGCACCTTATGATTGAGTCCTTCCACATTATACAACTTTGTTGAGTACCTCATGTTGGATGATGGGGGATGCCTTAATTCCCTCCTTCCAACGGATTTCATCCCATCGAATTCAGATCATTCATTCTGGGATTGGAATCTAGAGTCATTTTGAGTGCCTTGAGACTTGCAGTCATCAGTGTCAAGTTCTCTTGCCATTGACAGTTTTTGGGAATACATCAATGTCCCCTGATCGATGGATCCTCTCAAGTGTTCAACCTCAACACATTTATTCACACCTGTTAGTTTGCACTCTAGTACCTTGATTCCCATTTTCATCATCGATGGGTGATCTCGCGTCTATTAACGGTATACATTAATGACCGGTAATCAGACGATGGACTAATAGGTTCAAACTCGACACCTCTATTCACATAGTAGGACATGTACTCGTAGCGGTTTGTGTAGAAGACTTTCCATATTGGTGGCATCTCTTATATGCTACCTCCTTGATCGTGCCAGTGTTCATGAGATTTCAGCTCTCGTGACTTGATTCCAGTATATGTCAGATATTTCCAGCCACTATGGAGATCTTGATCTGTTATATATCTTCAACCACTATGGAGATCATGGTCCTTTGTATATCTTCATCATGGATATTCTGATCTATTTATATTTTACGTGGCGATGACCACTTATGTGATATCTTGTATACTGCATATTCATGGCCATTGTACTCTTATGTATCCGAGACTGCTATATGTATTTGCAGTTATGTGTAGAGTTGTATTATTGTACTATGATGATTGGGTGGTTGGTCTTCCATTTGGGATCCTTCATCACTCCACTTCTGGGATGGACTTATAATGTATTTCGGCCATCGTATGACCCCTCTGACCTCACACATTAGGGGGCATCTGTTATAGCTCATTTCACCACTCCAGGTGAATCACACTTTGTATGGCCTTCCTCTGTCCCGCTGCAGACTCCTTAGGCCCCATGGACCATTTTTTATCCTTTGATGTTTCCTTGACCATCCCTAAAAACATGTAAAAAATGATGCACGCGAATTTTAAACCTATAAGCACGTATATACGTGGTTTTGACCACTAAAACCGCGTACATCGAGATGTGTACAAAATCCAAATCCTTTTGGAGTTTTCCTTGACATGGATCCGACTCATTTGACTCCTGGCCTTCCCTATGCCTTGAGATCGCTTGGATTCAACCTTTCATTACCCCTTTGAAATGCTATATAAGGAACCCCTTGGTACATTGAAGGCATAAGAGAGAATTGAGAGCAAAGAAACTATAGTCCATTATTGCTGGAACTTATGCTTGATTCTGCATCCCTTTGTCCCTTGGAGCACTTTTGTGTTCTTCCCAAGCTTTCCTTTTGCTTGTGAGCTTGCTATCGAGAGATGGAGGATTGAAGTGGTGGAGGCCCAAGTGGGGGATTCAGTTTCTCCGGTTCGTAGACGTGTTGTCAGAGGTTGTATCTTGTAATCTCTGATTTATATTAATAAAAATATTTTTTCATGTCCAATAATGTGTTTGAATGAATGTTTTATCCATTGGATTATCTCAAATTCTTATACATTATTGATTACATATGCTATAATAGATCTAACACCATGATATATAGAATGCTTGTATTGTTTACTTGTTGTTGAGGAAGTAATCTATCAATTCAAGATGAAGTTGGAAAGCTCAACAGGGATCTACTTCAACCATCCGGAATAAGTACGAGGTTTGATCCTTTAGTGTCAGACATTTAAATTCTATTGCATATTGGAAAGGATTGATTTCTGGATTCAAGCTGTCTGTTGTGATACCCCAAGCCATAGGAATTTCTCTCCATAACAGAGTCATTCAAAAAATACAAAATATGTTCTTAAACAGATATGCATTGCATGACTGCACAATCTCCAAGTAGATCAAATCCCATGTGTGTCTCCTTTTCTTTAGTAGAGATTTACAATATATAGGAAAAGAAACCTGAAACAGATTTTTTCTAGATCCACTTTCCTAGCATCCAATTATACCAAAATAGGCAATTTCAAAGTTTAAAAAAACTTGATTATGATAGGTGTCTCTTCTAATTGAACTAAATCATCGAGTCAAAACCTTCCAGCTGCTTCTTCCAGCACAACCATTCATCAATACATTGAAGACTTCCCATCGAGTAAAGTAGTTTTAATACATGTTGTTTCCAATTCATTATTGGATTCCACTGCTACTCCAATTTCAATATTAGTAAGAGTATTTTTCAATAAAAAAAAATTCTGTAGTTTTACTTTTTGTTTCTCATCAAGGAAATAACCATTCCTTTGTTTCATCTCAAGCATATCTACCTTCTAAAGTCAGCTCCACCATCTAGAGCACCATTCTGTTGTAAATATGGAGGATCCACAGAAGGTGTAATCACAAATTTTGCTCTTGAATATAAGAAAACCTTCACTAAAGCTGCAGATGGACCATACTTCCCAGGTACCAGTTTCACTTGGATTTTCCCATGCTTCGGAATCCATGTGTCTAATGTGGCAGAACAAACCTTTCAAATATGTACACTAAGGCTCCGGTGTATTCCTGAACACTGGATGCGCACGAAGATACCCGGGTTTACGCTTTCCCACCTCAGTCCTTTGCTTTTACAGTCGACACACTCCCTATTGTCTAGTAGTCTTAGAAGGCCTTCCAATATCCATGTGTGTTTTTCATTGAGCTCTTTCGTCACAGTGCATATAAATGCATTCCTTACATACACAGCAATGATTTCGCTTGAAAGTGTGACGATTCTAATTGGTTTGGTGAGACCATTTTGGTGCACTATCTAAATGATCCAGTCCAAGATATTTCTCCCAATCTCCATAAACATATCTCTACTAAAAGCAACTTGAAATAACATATGTATCTTGAAGGTACTTCGAGCACCCCAACGAGAAGAATGCAAACTTACATTTGAAAAATTATTCATCAGGAACCTACAACTTCTTTTGGATTCTTTCTTTAACATCTGATAAAGTTTCACCTTCCCGAATAACCAAAAAGAAAGGCTCTTCAAAATTTTGGACCACTTGATTCTAGGTTCAATATCTTGTAAAATTGTAAACATGGATTAAACAGTCATGAGAACCTAGATTATTCTCCTCTTCTAGGATCTCCTTCGCTCGCAATGTCCAATACTGATTATTTATGTCCTCAATCTTTTTGTTTAGTGAAACAAATCTTGTAAATTTTGTGATAAAAGACCTCAAGCAATCGAATTTCTACAGTAGGGTTCGACAGCTAAACCTTTGTTCTCATCTCATTAATGACATCCCCAACAATACAAAATAGATGTCATGTCAGCTTCAAATTCCAATGAAAAACATTCACATTCCATTGAATCGAATCAATTGTTCAGAGAAAAAACATCACATTTTTTTAGGAAAGATGGTTGCTTCAGCCTATCACTACTAAATCTCCATCATACTTCAATGTCAGATTTATTTTGGCTCGCTGAAGTGTCATACTCATGTGTATGAATTGATATGACCATGAACAGAAAAATAATTAGAAATTCAAGTCCCACAACATCTGCAAATTTTACAGTCGATTCCAAAACCTGTACCTCATAGCTTTGCTAAGCATATAGATGCCTGCTCCTTTGAAAATTCCATATCATGGCCAGGGTTTCTTCTATAGCAGTGGTCCCCTCTTTCTTTGGAAATCATTGATTCATAGAAAATTGATAGGGTACAGAGCATTGATTTCAGAATGTGCAGTGGTACGAGTGTTTCTTTAGGTGTGAGTAACCACCAACTATCAGCTCTCTAACAGAAACAATCTCCAAAAACTGATCAACTACTTGATTACTTGATAACCCTGCACATAAACTTAACCTCGGCAAGCTAGTAGCATGCATGCATTTGAATAAATGACATGCAATGGCATCCTATGTTAAAACATAGAAATGCCTTATTAAATATTTAAATTTTGCATGAATTTATGAACAAAATTTAAATGATCTATAGGAGCTTAGGTTGAAAACTAAATATTGCAAACACCTATAAAAAGAAAAAATGAAATCAAACCAATCCAAACCCTCAGGGAAAAGGAAAAATAAATACTCAAGGCTAAAAAAAAGGTTTTAAGGTGAAAACGTGTCCTAAGAAGGATAACTAATAAACCTAGAACAAACACTGGCTCCAACTGGGGGATGGCATTTCCTTGTGATTTGCGAAGAACTGTAGTTCTAGTTCCTTATTTTCTATCAACAATTACTAATCCATTGGTTTATGGAGTCATTTACCAAATCTATGAAACTTTCTCAAACTCTGAGCACACACCTCCAAAATACTGTTGCAAGCCAACACACTAAAAATAATTTAGATGCTCATATGGAGATCTTATTCTCCTACTTACTCCTACTTCTAATAAGTAGAAACAACCCAATCAAGTGTAATCATACTTCCAATGAGTCCATGATAGCATCCATCCCACTATAACAACTTCTTGCAGGTAGATAGAAATCAAAGAAGAATTTATCATTTGAAGCAAAAAATTAATTTGCAAATCATATTCTACTTTGATTTCAAATTCTAGAAGGCTGAAACCTTTTGAAAACTCAGAGTCCATGTAAATGGTCACTGGGTCCTGAAAAACATGATGGAGTTTTAGCTGATATAGAAGACCATACGGCTGATCTATAATTTCTGTTTCATTCAATAACCCATGAACATCACTTATTTTGTTATGATCAAAGACCTCAAATTCTGAGTTTCGCTGAAATGTTTCTTCATGCATATGATTGATATAGATATTTTCAACTTTATTCTCTACTTGTAAATAATATCCTTTTGAAAAAATATGTTTCCTAAGCTCATCATAAGTCAAGAATGGGAATTGAGTTCCTATATCAACATTAAGATGATGGGGAGCCGCAACTTCCTCTTCATAAAAATGATCATAAGATAATGGTGAAGTAGTGTTTGAAACACACTGATTATGATCAGCTAAAAAGGTGTAATTACCCAAGCAATCATCGGTTACTGTATAATCAACATGGTTTGAAAACTGATCATAAACTTGATATGCATACCTGTCCATATAATAATTTGCAAATACTAGATAACTCTTATCCATCTCTGAAATATACTTACATTCTTGTTGTTGTTCCAGATCTGATCTACACTGACTGTCTTCCTGCTCAAAATATGAAACATACTGACAGTCTTCCTGCTCCTCCCTATGCAAATATTCACAATAAACTAGATATTGAATCCTTCTGGAAGCACAGATGTTCTCCTCCACTCCTTTTGCGTCTTCAAACAATTGTCTTAAAGATGATGATTTCCTTTCTAATAGGAAAGGAACTAGATCTGAATGTTGAGGCATAACATAATATACCATGGCAGCAATCTCAATGGGCCTGATCTCCATGGGCATACTATGATAAACACTATAAAACCTTCTGTTGAAGCCAGCCAAATATTCTTCTGTTCCTCTCTTCAAAGTGCAAAAAAAAGTGAGGTACTGATCAAAAGACTTGCTCTCTCCCCAAGATCTTGAAAAAATATTATATAGCTTAGCCCATGAACCAATAGAACCAGCTTCTAGATGTTTAAACCACAAAGAAACATCCCCCACCAAAGACTTGGAAAACAACCTCAAAACAACATCCTCATGTACCATCTCAAAATTATCAATGAAATTGTGAAAAGCTTCCAAGTGCTTTTCAACTGAAACGTCATATTCTCGAGAAAACCGGCGAAGATACTCAAAGAAATCAAGAGGATAAGAATTAAGGTGATATGGGAGACTCAAAGGTTTAAACAACTTATTTCTAATTTGATCTTGAAAAGTAGTAGTCGAAACATGAGAATTAACAAGCTAATGGAAAGGTTCATTATTAATGGCATAAGGTGCTGATATATGAGAATGTTTCGAACCATTTTTTATCTCCTCGAGGTTACATGGCTGATTAAAATAAAAAATGATTGGAATACAAAGCTCATCCTTATAAGCAGGCTGGGGTGAAGATATCGGATCAACATCAATAACATAAGGAGGCTGCAAATTTTCTTCTTTTAAAGATGGATGTACAAAAGTAGGTTGATGATCATCCGAATAAACAAAACACAAGATGATCCTCTTAATGTGTGAAGGGAAAAGCATAAATGAGCTGATGAAGAAAAGCAAAAGTTCATAGAGGAAACAAGCAATCTAATACCCAGTATTTCCATTTATCCTCTTCATCTCTTTTTTATCAATGGGTCCCTTCCTCTAGTGGAGCCTTCTAATCATGGAGCTTCTCGATGAAAAAATTGTAGTCTAAAGTGTGTGACCAACCCTTGTTCACCATCAAAGACTGGATCTAATCATTGTCAAACCAAGGAATAACTTGTATTCTTCTTCCCCAGTATGGTCGCCAAAATATGTTTTCCCTAAAGTCTACTACCTAGACTACGGGATAGCAGTGTTCAGGCACCTCAACAATAAAAGACATTTTTTAGTGTTTTTTTTATAACAATGTAAAATGTAAGTATAGATCCTTTTTGACATGGTTGCGGGATGTGTTCCCCACATGGTCAGATGTAAGTGCAAAGCCCTTCTGACATGGTTACGGGATGTGTTCCCCACATGGTCAAATGTAAGTGTAGATCCCTTCTGACATGGTTGCAAGATGTGTTCCCCACATGGTCAGAAATAAGTGTTGTAGAAGATGAATACCTGCATGGAGGCTAGGCCTACAACCAGCATGGAAAAGGGCTAGCTCTGTAGAACTTCCTATGACGAGTAGAATTGAGAGATGGCGGGAGCAGTGATGATGATGATGATCCAATTTTGATGATGATCCAGAGACGAAGACTTGTGCTGATGAACTGTGTCAAGAGAATACCTTCCTAGTTAAGAGGGAGTGTTGATGTGTTTGTAACTTCGAAATGTATTCACATGTATATCTTATATTGCATTTCATTGTACCTCGATGTTCCTATTGAGAGAATAATTAATATAATAAATTCATGTAAATTCATAGATTTTAAACCTTTTTTGTAAGTCGACACAATAGTCCCCATAGTTCAGGAGTACTAGGGTTATTAGACTCTCCTAGTGAAGTCAGCCCTGGTAAGTAATTGTCAAGTGGAAAACTAGTATAAATAGAGAGTGAGACTCTCTATTTGAAACACACTCACTCAAATGTAGCGCATGAGTGAGAGAGGAGGAGCTAACACAAGTGAGAGAGAGAACAGCTGTCGGAGATCATCTTTCTGTCTTTGGGTTTTACTTTTTCCGTTGGTGCTCATTCTATCTCTGAGGAACTTGCGGGGTTTTCTCCTTTATGGTTTCTCCAAGAAAACTCTTTTTGTCTCTTGTCTCTTGTGATTATTGTTGTGCATGTTATTCTCTCATATAAGATCCTAATATCATATTGCTTAAATCATAAAAATCTAATAGATAGACACCTCGGGGTTCTAAGTGACATTAATTACTCTAGCGTAAGGAATTTTGTCAAAACATTATCTATGAGGATTATACATAGTTTTATTTTTATTATTAATTAATTAATGTGCAAATAATATGTGGAATTAAGCTTTCCATGTCAAGAGGGTGCAATGGGCAACCCAACTTGTGAAGGAGGAGAAATAGAAACTGTATGACAAAAGCAATCAAATAGGAAAAAGAAAAATGCTAAAATCCAAAGAAAAGAAGCCAGACACAAAAGAGACAACTTAAATTAGGAAACCAATTGTATTTAATTATTTTTCCTAAGTTTACTTTGGAAAATAATTAAACTGATCAAATTATTGTTAAAATATTGTAACTTTGAAAGATATTCGATTGTACTTTTGTTGTATTCTTCTTCGGAGATGTTATTCCTCCATTCAGAGATGTCCTTGATGTAATTGGTCATTTAAAATTCATGAGGTAAACCCTCTGTTGTAAGTTGGGGCAATAGTACCCACAAAAGTAATATATAAAATGTATTTTGAGTCTCCCAAGGTAGGTCGGCCCTAATTAGAGAACCTGACCAACTTAGTTAGTTAGTTGAGGCACCCACCTAATGAATATAAATAGGTGAGGCACTTCTCTCATTCTCACACATCTTACACTCAAGTATTGCGCTGGAGAGAGAGAGAGAAAGAGAGAGTCTACTGTGGAATATGAAGAAACTATTCTTTTTGCTAGGGTTTTACACTATACTTGGTTGAATTCTATATTAAGGAAGTTTTTTGGGGTTTTCTCCCTTATGGTTTCCCTAAGGAAAATCTTTGTGTTCTTTTGTGTTGTTGCACTTGTCTCTCTTTTCAGTGATCCTTTGCTTGTGGTTATGATGTTATGATGATAAATGTTTTTAGATCTTTTATAACCATTAAAAATATAACATGGTATCAGAGCTAGGTTTAAAGAAGTATTTTTCCAGCCGAAACACTGCTATAGCTACAGCTACTAAAAATTAGGGTTTCATGCCTGAAAACCCTAGAAGAAAAAAACTAGTCATGTTAGGAATTTTCCTATATATAAATATTGGAGAAGGATCATGAGTTAAAAATTTGACATGACAAAGTTAAAATCTTACTCTACCCTGTGTAAACATTTCAGACTCATATTCTCTATAATATAGAAGATATGATTCCTCCAACTCAGGGTTCCAGCCTCTCCCAGAATTCAGCCTTAAACATGTGACCTAGGGAGAATATATATATCTCGGGATAGAAAGGTGCAAATGAAATTTAGAAAGATTTTTCATATAGGAAATGGAATTTAGTTTTTTTGGTAAAATTTTCAAAAACCGAAGGTGAAATAGTGACACATGGAATTCTGTACAAGTTCGCTATGTTGAACAGTCCTTAAATAAGTCACCTTGGGAAAATTTGCATAAGTCCCACCTTGTGAATCCAATTCCTCTCTAACCTGTGGGGTTGGAAATACGATAGACTAGGATACCTTAGAATGAATTTTCATACCTTGAGGAGCTGAACATTTGGATCTATATCAGAAACAAGATTCGTCATTTCTATAGAAGAAACTGGAGAAAAACTAGGGTTGCCTGTTCCGGGAACTTCCCTCCACCAATCATTTGAAGAAGTAGGAGAACAAAATTATCCCTAGGAGGGTGCATCTCTCTATGTCCACTAGAAGCATTCTTTCAAAATATCCTTCAGGCAAGCATCAAGTTCAAGCAATCTCATTGGTAAGTTCCATCCTCTCTATTTCCATTTGAGGTTCTCATTTTTATCATGATGACGAACAGTACCAAGCTTGAGGACAAGATTGAAAGAGTCAAGAAATTATAAGCATGGAATTATAGAGTGCTTATCATACTTGAAGAAGCATGCCATGAATAACTATGTCAAAGAAGAATCTACAGATCCAGACAGAGATTAAGTCGAAGTAAAGAAGGACCTAGTCAAAACAAAGATGAGTATTCTCGTCTCCATTGGATCTCACATGTATCATCCTTGAAGACTCCCAAGGATATATTCGATGCAATGAACAACATGTACGAATATGACCTTGATAACCCAACTCAAGGATTTGAAAGTGCAATGTAATAACCCAAAATTTCATTAAAAATTAAAAAAATTTAAAGTGACATAAAATGTCTTAAATCGCAATTTAGTAACTGCTAGCAGTTAGCGGAAAATGAAACAGTTTAACAATTTTTTAAGGATTAGTTTCAAATATAGAAAAAAACTAATACAACTTTAATTTTTATAAATTATAAAAGGTGTACTTGCATTTAGTTGCTCATAGCTGTACTGATGATTTACTTTTGTCAAGTAGGTGAGAAATCATGTTTGAAATCGGGGCTTACTTAGCATTCTGCTAAGTCAAATGGACTGTTGGTTCTTACAAGTTTAGCAGGTAAGCGTATGATCAAGTAGGGTTTATTTAAAATTATTTCAAGAAAGTACTTCTCTAGCATGTTAAGATGCTATTATGTATAATGATTATTAAGCTTCAAGTCTCCGATGACGTACAGTAAATTTCTTTCATTGTTTTGGATCTATGACAGTATTTATTTTTAAGCAAAAGTGACATTTTATCCTAGACATAATCAATGCTATTTATAAGAATGAGTTCTTCCATAGTTTCTTCTATTGTAAGATCATTAACTTTTATAAATTATAGTACCTATTCAACCAAAGAATCTTACAGTGAGCATAGAGCTCATGCTCTTGGCATATAAATTACTTCGACTATTTTGTGATCTTACTGCTATTGTCATGTTTAATACTCAAGTGTACTGCTCTTTAAGTAAGAACATATTCTTATGTTTTTAAAAGCTAAAGTTTACAATGAAATATTAGTTACTTAAGAGAAACTCTTTCAAAAGGTTAATCTTCAGTCTTCTTGAAGACTCCTTCCTTTATCAACATCAAGTCTTTATGTGGAAAGGTTTAGAGCTCTTTGGTTTATAAATAAATTGTAAATAACAACATATCTCTACTCTAATTATCCTTTACCAACTTGTTTGATTTGTTTGCAAATATGATTATCTTCTTGCATAGCTAGTTTACAAGCTGTAATCTTAATCTTTAGGTTATAACCATGATACAAGTGTTATTGCAATATTACAATACTACATTGTTTTACAAGTTAACAATATTAGGTTACAACCAAAAGAATACTACTTGTATCCTAAGGTAGTTTTACTACCTAGTAACTACTATGGTGTAGTCGAAACTATTGGCATTATACACTTATAAGTTTTTGTTCCTTATATTAAAAAAACAATACTAGTTCCAAAGCATGGTTTAATCAATAGCATGGTTGACATTATAGGCAATCATATGAACTGGTTAAAAGATCGATGGCACAAATTCCATTATTGGCAATGACATGAATCTTTATAATATAGTCGATTGCATTATTTGTATTATTGGCAATGATATATTTCATAATCAGATGTGCAGCGTTGACAATAGGAATCGACCCACACTTGGTTAAATTTTTGGGAGGGCATGTGGACCATCCTCCTCCATGCATTGGTTGACTTATAACTCAATGAAACCCTACTCCTGTGCATTTTGCTTCAAGGGTCTGTGTTCCTGCAGGCTGTGCTGTGAAACTCCTTGTGGCCATGAGAGGCTGACTCTTTCTTAAACCTTGGCACTAAATCCTGCATTACTATGCAAAGTGGTTTATGGTTTCCTGGTTGGTGATTTCAGTTTATTTTGTGAGTTAAAGAAAACATAGTGTGAGTCGTTTTTCACTTCTTCACTTGGCTCGAAGTCTGTAAAAGTTTTTACCCTTGTGTTTGTTCGTTCTTTTCCTTGGCATCGTGGAACTTGAGGCCGTATCCTTGCTGCCTTTGTCACAGGGTTGACTTGAGATTTTCCTTGGATTGGTGCATATGAGTTGGGTGGTTGTAACTTCTTGGCTCTATTTTCTTCTTGCTCACAGGTATGCATTTTTACCTTGCCCAAAATTCTTTGTCAAAAAAAAATATTTATTTAGTTAGGGTTTTAGTAATTTATGACTCATAGTTTTAAAGATTGTTTGGTTTAAATCTTGCAAGCTCACGTTGATAGCTCCAGGATTTATGTGGAATGCAACTCGTGCTTCGATTAACTTCATGGGCTTTCAACTAGTAAGCCTCGGTCTCATCATGGATTCTCCCTGCTTGCCATTTGGGTTGTTGGAAGAAGGATTTCTGTGGTTGGAACATGGCTTCGAACTCTTTTTTGGTTATGATAAATAGTTTGTTGTTTATTACCTAGTTTTATTTAAAAACCTTTGCAATACTTTCCTGGGTAGCACAAGATCTTGAAGCCGTGATGTATATGTGGCTTCAATTAAGCATTTCAACCTTACGGCTTAAGTGATGTAATGTTGTCGTTAATATTAAAATAACCTCCTTTGTGCTCAGAGATGCTTATGTGATCTTTGTCTCATTTGCTTCAGTTTTCCTATTTGAACTCCAAGAAAATGAAAACTGTGAACTAGGTTTTCCTTAACCTGTCAGTAATGTAATTTTATTTACAGTTAATATAGAAGACTTACATAAGTTGGTTTATTTAGCAGGCTGGGGTATTCGACCCATCGTTTCTACAGGCTATAAGCCTACCTTTGATTTAAGATTTATATTGCAAATGGTTAATAATTCTTGGTTATTTTGTTCGTTATTTACATATGTATTGTATTTAGTAATACTCTATAATTATAATTATTTTAAAGCAATGTTGTGAAATAATAATTTAATTTCTAGGACTCTTCTTTGAACCTGTTGTTTAACCCTATAGTTTTAAAATAAATCCTTGTTTATTTTTATAGCATTAATAACTCTATTTAAAAAAGAAAAATAGGATAAGGAACAATGAAATAACTTATAGTTGTAAATATGATGCTAACTCTGTAAGAAAGTAAGAAATCCTAACAGTTCTGCTTCTAAATTTTAATTAATACATACTTAGGGTTTAGTACTGCATACTCGAACCAGGTAATATTGACTTTCAATAATTTTTTGTGAAATTAAAGGATTATAAAAGAATCCTTAGCTCCTAGATAAGACACACTCTGGCCTATAAAGTTAATATTTATGAACTGTTTTATTATTTTCTTTTTACATGTTTTCTCAAATATTAGTTGTTTACTTTACTACTGTTGACTATAATATCTTTATTTTTATCGGTTTACTAATACTGAAATAATAATAATATTTACTATTTCTTTATACTTGTGTTTCCATTTAGTTGGCTGAAGTAAAAATAAGTGCAGACAATACATAGCTCTGCTACTCATTGAAATTCATAAATATTAAAGTAAAATCCATTTACTATTTACATTCAAATAAAAGAATCATATCTACTGTTTACATTCCAATAAAAGAATCATTTCATTTACCTAAGACAATCCAACTGTGCTAGAGTATGACCTGAGTTCAGGTGTGGAAAAACACAACTTGGAGATTTTAATTCTATTTGTTTCATTTTTACATATCATTTCTATTTCTACTAGAATCTATAACTTCACTGAATCTAACATTACACAGCTATTTTTCATTCATAAACCCTAAAATACTAACATGCCTATAGTAAATAAATTATGAATTACTTAACTAAAACAGTAAAATAAAATAGAACCTGTTGAGGACGAGACAACAACAGCTTAAAGAGGTCGTTCCTTGTTAACACCCAAAAATGGTTAACTACCTCATCTACCCCATTTCATGGCTCATTCGTCCATTTGCCTGCCATATTTCCCTGAAAATCCCACTAAAAAGCCTTCAAAAGGCCTAAAATGCCTCCAAAAGGCCATAAAACCATCTAAAATGCCTCCAAAAGGCCCAAAAACCCCTTTTTCCTCCA